>JAQFYU010002125.1:0-12642 GCA_034694905.1 Ceratophysella granulata
TTCCTGAATCCTCCTCAGCTTGTTATTGTTGAGTCGTAAGTCTCTGACAGTGGTGGTGAGGCTGGGTGGGACTGTGGTGAGGCCAACATGGGACACGTCAATGAATTGAGTTCGGGAGTTGAACAGGAAGCCAGGTTCCAAATTGAGTGGATTTGATGAGATTATGAGATGGGCCAGAGCAGGAAGATTTCGAAATAAGTTCGGACTCAACTTTGTCATTCGGTTACTGTCCAAATTGATGTAGTGTAGAGATTGAAGCGGCTGTAAGGAACCACACAAGAAATATAAAGTTTTAAAAATTAATTCGAGATGTGAAAGTGAATATGAGACAGACCACGGGCAGTTTTGCTGATTTTGCATTTCGATTGTGTTTTGTGTTTAAAATATTGAATAATTTTACAAATGTATACGAAGTTTGACGCAGAATACCAACTGATAATTTGTAGGTAACTTTAGTAAATTTGATTCAAGGCAGAGTTCTAATTTTCTATTCGTCGGATTATTTGTTTTATTTCTTAGCTAATTTGTTGTGTTTACTTTATTTCTTCGCCGGACTCTTCAATTTTTTGTCGGATTGTTTTAAAATTGTATCATAATTTTAGAATTCGAATTATATTTTATTTCATTTTATTGTACGTTGAATTGATTTGTTTTGCATTCCATGAACTTTCGTTAAGTTTGTTTTGTTTTTAACAGGGTTATTTCATTTGTTCCAAATTTTCGTCGAATGTGTTCGTTTTGATTTGTTTTTGCCTGATTTCTTTCAATTTTGTTTTTGTCTGAATTCTTAAAGTTTTGTTTTGCTTTTGCTTTTGCTTGAATTCTCGCAGTGTTGTTTTGGACTTGCCTGAATTTTTCCGTTTTGTTTTGTTTTGTTTTTGCCTACATTACTTGTATTTTGTTTTGTAAAATCGCTGAATTCTCTTTCATTTTTGTTTTGATTTTGCCCATGCCTGAATTCTCTTTCAGTTTAGTTTTGGTTTTGTCTGTATTCCTTGTATTTTGTTTTACGCAATACTCACATTGTCACATCTACAATAATTATTTAATAATAATGATTTTTTTAGAGACTTTAATTTAATTTTTGACGGGCCGATAAAAAATAATTATATTATATTTAATGCTTCAATTTTGATTCCTACATCTTTTCCCAGAGAAAGACGGAGAAAGACAGTAAATATCCAAAATATAAAAATAGTGAATAGTATAATTGTAAATCCTGATTTAAACCATGCTAATTCCTGGTTTGAATTTGAACACACGGTTAGTAAACACTGTGATCCACCCTGTACTACGTATAAATGATTTAGAGACTCGACTGGGATATGGGATTGAAGAGGAAATGAATCACTCAGTCTGGCTCCGAGACAGAAGACTATAAGTAAATATTTGTTCATGAGTTTTGGAATGGATGGGGAAAAGCTCTTTCATACGTTAATATATTTTTGTCTCATTCCGAGATTCATATGGATGGAGAAGAAAAGCGGTACTACTGGTACGGGTACTCTAGCTAGACTCTTCCACCCGCATCCTTTGTGTCCACAAACTTTTAGTACACTACTGACTTGAGAAGGGATAAATGAGACTCCTGACTTTCACCCAATGCATAAGTCTATCCAATGTCATTGTTTACTTTTATATCTTGGGATAATACAGATGACCAACGTCCAGTTCCGCTTCAGAGCCTTTCAAACTCTGGTTTTTGGACCAGGGATATGATTCTTTGGCGGAAATGAAACTTTCATAAAAATCTACGACTTGGAAGTTCAAGTTCAGCAGGCGTATTCGAAATGCAACGGAAAAGTGGTCTGGTTACGGCAGCTCGACTTTATACCGCTTGCTGCTCATCTCGATTCCGGTTGTGCGACCGAAATATGCACGGGTTGCCAACTAAACTACATTCTTACTCGTTAAAATACATTTCTATCCGTTAAAATACATTTCTACCCGCTAAAATACGTTTCTACCCGCTAAAATACACTTTTTGCCCGCCATCCACAAACAGGCGGTACAAGATATAAAGAAATACTGAAATTTGAAAATAGGGATTTCAGGGAACTTGACTAGGTACGAGGCACGACGCACGTCGGTAAATATTCAGGCTCCTTGAATATATGCAACCTAAGTAATTAAAAAAAGTAAACCTGTTAAAACGAAAAAATACTATTGCATAGCGGTTGGAAAATTATTTATTAAACATTGGAACATGTTCAAAAATTAATAATCAGAGATATCAATTGTGCACCGTAATTATGTTCGTTTTTTTCATTGTTGGTCAAAATATCGTACTCTGTTGTCGATGCCGGTCAAAAAAATGGTTTTCAATTTTTTAAGATTTAAAAAAAAATCACAGCATTTAATTGTATTGTATATAAATTTTTTTATTGTATTTGAGCCGGTTGACCGTTGCGGATTATGCAATCAAGCGCGAGCGGCTCTTACTGATATTGTGACGGTACATTTTGATAAACGACATTTTGACAATAGGTGGCGTATGTTGTATTTAGCAATTTTAACGGTGTATTAGTATGTAGCGAGCAGGGTTAGAATAATCTGGGGTAATTGACGTAGAATTCAACTTCATCGGAATATGCTCAGACGCACAGACCATTGCCACGTGCATAATTCAGGACCCCATAAATAGAGTCCTTCTGGACTAACGGTTCATTCTCCTGCTGATGGATGAGTTTTAATATTCTTCTCAGAGTTTTTCCGACAAAAAAAGTTGATGGCTTAGCATAAGCGGCTTAAAGAGAAAAGTCTTAAAATTCTTGTTGCGCTTTTCCTGGAATGGAAATATGACTAACTCTTTTTTTTTTCATTTCAACGCCTGGATAAAGCCCAATCCCCTGCATTACCTATTCATGTACAGAGTTGCTCAGAGAAAGGTCGGTCACTAAATTTCCATAGCAATTCCTAAATTACGAAAGACTGGAGCTCGCTAATCAGCTACCCTTCTGTACTCTTCATTAAAGCAGTATTTGTTTAGCTAGGCACCAGTAGCAGGCATGGCAGACGAGTTTTAATTCTTATCTAGGCCAGGGCACTAGTGCCCCTTCTGACTTTTCACTGTAGCGAGGATATTTCTCCATTAGCGGCTTTGTTTTGGAAGAATGAGGCTTAAATTCCAGTTTTTGGGTAGCCGTATCCATGATGGTACGTAATTTAAGCGTGAGTAAATGAAGGTAGACTGAGTGAAAGTATATGAATCCTGGTTCCAAAGTAATGATGATGACGAGGAGGTTTTAAAAGGAAAGTTTTGATGTTAATTTTCCCAATAGAGAGCTTTTGAGTGTGGACTACTGGTCTGGTGAGTTTTGAGTGAGTGGTTGGAAAGGAAATGGGAATGGTCGATAGATTACTTTGACTTTCCTCTTCACTTCAATATTTCAAAAAAAGTTGAATGTTGGAAGGAAAGGAACGGCCCAGTAGAAGAATCATGTGTCAGGGCAGGGCAGGGCAGGTTCAAGGCATTGGGACAGGGCTAAGCTGAGGGCTAAGCTTATGTTTACGGTTAGGCAGATGAATATTGGTGTCATAATAACAAAATTATGTCTGGCATGGATTGTTTTGTGAGTTGACCGGAAATTGGACTTTTGAACATGTTCATCGTAATTATGTCAGACGGAATTTTCATTTCGTTGTATTTCGCCGGTTGAGCCTTTGTTTGTATGTAATTTTATAATTTGGAAATGTAAAATTTAAAAAAATAGTTCTTGAGGAATTAGTTCGGCATGACGAATTAAGTGTTTCTAAAAAAATTACTGTAAATTTTTACGAATTAACTGTCTACTCAATGAATTGGCAAAGGATTGGTCCATCGTCACCCAAACTGGCAAAAACAGGATGTTCTGTCAATCATGATTGCGAATACCAATATTGATGATATTAAATGATTTATAGACACTGAAATCACTAAGCATCCAAGTCTAAACAAATTGGCAAAAAAAATTGCTTATTGTTACCTAATTAAAAAATCAAGTTTACAAAAACCCTGCAAAAACCTGAGTCATTGGAACTCCAATTGGCAAAAACACAATTTATTGTGAATTAAAAAAACTATTTAACTCAAATTGGCAATAAACGCATTTGTTGTCGAGCAAGTTGGCAAAACCTGATTCGTCAGCGTAATTGCAGGACATCAGATTTATTTTCAACCAAATGGCAAAAATTTGATTTAATTTCCTATCAAATTGGAAAAATTCGATTTATTGTCACTTTGGCAAAATACTGGCATTAAAATTGACACCGGTCTGGTTTACTGTCAAGTCAACTAACTTGAGAAAGCCATGTTGTTTCAACTCAACCATGAGTGCAAATCCCTGATTTGGCAGTTGTTTCTGTTGTCGGTCAAGTTGGCAAAAAATAGTTTATCTTCAGCCATATTGCCATAAACCGAATTTATTGTCAACCAATTGGCAAAAACTCGATTTACTGTCGCATTGGCCATACATTCGCAATCATATTGACAAATCTGGCTTTAAATTTACAAAACCATAATTTTTAGTTCAACAAGACTGGCAAAAATGGCATAGGAGCCGTTCAACTAATATTATCCACAAGTTTCTTAAAGCCAATTAATTTTATTATACGTATGGCGGTAAATCAAAGAATATCTAAATACAAATATTTATTCCGTAGTTTTTGATATTGTGCATAAATTGTTTGGCAGTGGCAGTACGTAACAAGGCTTCAAATTGAGCCTGGACAGCAGGACATTCTAAATTGAATCCCTAGTGCCGGCTCTGTTGAGTGGTGAGTTGACGGGTGATATTAGAAACTTTCTCAGATTTGGAGGCTCAAGTCGAAGAAGGGAAGAAAGTAGAGAAAATTAAGTTATATCAAGAATGGAAAGTCTTATTTAATAAGTCGGCAAGAAGTAGTTCGTCAAGATTCAGTTTCATAATTTCCAACCAGACAAGTCCGCTTCTCACTGAATTAAACATGACTTTTTGTGGGGGGTCTCTCCCTTCATACATCGTGGTAGTTAGTCAAATTCCATTTGAAACTTCCTATTTCATATCCTTCTAGTCAGACAGATGGGATAAACTCCAGTTCGGATTGTCGTAATGTTGACTCCCTCAAAAATCTCGACTTGAAAAGTCTGGGTTTTGGGTTTAAATGAATATTCATTCTCATAATATTGTTAGAAATTGAAAATTGAATGAGTGGGTTAGTCTTTAGAAACTTTTAGATTTATGATGCTTCATACAACCTGACGGGAAGAGGCTTAGATCCGTAAATCCAGGAGCTCAACCAAGTGTGGAACTCGGCTAAAGCCTACGTAAATGTTGATATAGCAAATAGCATAGCAAACCTGCATAGTAGTGGCTGTGTGGCTACTGGAAATTGAATATCTCATCTTAAACATCCTTAAAGCCTGATATCTGCATCTTATTTCGCCGTTTGTGCAAAAATATTAAATTGAAATTACCAGTACTGCTTTTCAAAAAACAAAAACAGATTGATAGATGTTAAACAACAGTAAGCAGTACCTATATAATTTTTTAAATAGAGTTGCTAAAAATGAAAAAAAATTGATACCAAAGAATACGATACGTACACAGATATTGCGAAAACATTTTTGCAATGCGAAATACTCCTACGTCATTGCAAAAAGTTAAGAAAACGAAATACGTACAATTTACGAAAAATTATTATGTAGGTTTAAAATGGTTTGACACGAATACTAAAAATTTCGTCCCAAAAAAAATTGAAATTCCCAGAAATATCGCGAATTTGTCGCACATTTTCTGAAATAACATTGCAATCATAATAATTTTTGAAAAATGCGATCTCTCAAATTACGTAGTGAGAAGTTAGCTACAATTGGCAATTAGGAAGAACATTTATATTATTATTTATATGCATAACTAAATTTAAATAGGCGTGTAGTTTGTCATTCGATTCTAGATTTGTAACACGATACACGAGACACGAGGGCTGTCTCAAAAGTCCCGACCTTGTATTTCTTTCTTTTTGCTGGTAGAGATACTGAGATTTGAAGATTCAAGCTAAATTAGTGAAAGCTCAACGCGTTGATCGCACCTAGATTTAAGCAAAAAAAAATTGAGTTTCGCAAAATTCTAAATTATATAAAAATTTAATGCCAATTTCCTGTAGGCAGTTCTGTTTGTGCCCATTTACGTTTTCCGTGCAACAGCTCGAAGCATTCCTAATACGAGCTATTCTATTTGACTGAACTGAACTGAACTGAATGAAGCAGAACTGAAAAGACTCAATTTACCTGGAAAACTTCTTGACTCAACTCCTCAATAGAGTTACTTCTCAAGTTCAAGCTCTCCAGTTTGGCCAGCCACTCCAAACTGATGGTTTGAATTCTATTATGGGACAGGTCGAGTACAGTCAATCCTTCCATTTCCCTTAGGCTTCGAAATCTGGTCAAATTATTTGTACTCAGGTCAAGGAGTTTAAGCGGTAGGTGTCTTTCACCCTCCACAGCCTCTGTATAGTCTACAAACTCAAATTCCTCAATTTGATTGTATGACAGTGAAAGTTCTTGTACAGATTCGAACAATAAGCGTCTCTCCCGTTCTTCAATAAACAAGTGTGGCAGAATATAGTCACGGATTTCGAGTCGACGAATGCTGGAAGTGGTCAGGTCTAATTCTGGAATTGAACTGAGACGTCTATCACCAATGCAAGTGGTTGTTGATGTTATGTCGTCACAATAGCAATCTGTAGGACAGTCTGCACTTGCTGTGCTCGTCACACAAAAAATTATTAAGCTCAAGTAGAGCTTTAACTTGGTTTTCCCCATTTTTGATTCAGGCCATTTGAATTTGTAGACAAATTTTGGATATAGACTTTATTTTTTGTGAATTTAGCTTGACGCACGACTGATGCACCATAGATGTGGCTGGAACCGTCCCGAAATTCGGACTGGAAGCTTCACTTTGCTCAGACCTTAGTTTTGTTCACGTTTTTCGTAGTTGAGTGAAGTTTTGTGGATCTGGAGGCTTTGAGTTTGGGTCTAGCGCCGGCGTTGGGTTGAGACGAGAGCATTTGGCATAAGAGCTCAAGTCGGAGTCGTAGTTCCAGCTTCAGCCCTTGTCTAATGTAATGCAATATATAATCCTCTTTTCTCATCTCGCACCCAAGCCCAAAGACTCCTTGGTCATAGAAAAGTGGGTAGAAAGTCAAATGAAAATTGTAAAGGTTTTTATTCCTCCTCCTTTCCTTCGCATTCTGGAATGTAATTCTGTCTTACCGACACTCGAGTCTCATTCATTAGTTTTTCTTAAGAGCTCATTTCGTGGGTTCCGTGTTATTAGTTTTTATCTAAGAGATTTTTGGGAGTGGGTCCTAGGTTTGAGAAGAGGTTTTAATTGTATCCTATTATATTAAAAGGGCTAAGGCTCATACTTCCTTTTTCTCGGTCAGTACTATTCAGGGGATTTAAGCTTGAGCCGGTTATTGCCTCCCTGGATTCAGCTTTGTGGACACATAACACTTTTAGACCCAATTTCCGCACTAGGAATGAAGGATTTCTTTGAGATGATGGTGGTATGGTAGGTGGTAGATATATACAGTATAGGTTGAGAAATAATATTTGGAGCGGGTATAATATAATAGGAAACGTGTACACGTGAATGCGAGTGACGCACGTGGGTGCTCGCGTATCACTAACATAAAAATATTTAAGATAATTGATTCAATACTATTTTACCCGCCGTCATAGATACTCACAGTACTTAAATTATAACGCATGTTTGCCCGATTTCTATATTCTAGCGGGGAAATAGCATATTGTATTATATTGTGTCGTGAAATTTACGTATTCTGGCGGGAATTTGCGTATTGTGGCGGGAATTTGCGTATTCTGGCGGGGCAATTTACGTATTCTGGCGGGAAATTGCATATTTTGGCGGGGCAATTTACGTATTCTGGCGGGAAATTGCATATTGTCGGGGCGATTTATTTATTCTGAAGGAAATCGAAAATTCTGGCATGCAATTTGCGTGTTTTTGTGAGAAATTGCGTAATGTAGCGGGCAAATTACGCATTCTAGCTGGAAATTGCGTGTTGTGGCAGGCAATTTACGTATTGCGGCGGGAAATTACGTATTGTGCCAGATAATTTACATATTGTTCCGGGCAATTTACGTATCCTGGCGGGAAATTGCACATTGTGTCATTCATATTGCATATTGTGGCGAGCAATTTAGGTATTCTGACAGGGAATGACATTGTGGCGGATAAGTTATGTATTTTAGTTGGCTAATTAACGTATTCTGGTGGGCAATTTATTTTATTAGAGATTTTCTTTAGTTCGTCGAGCAATTTACGTATTGTAGCGGGCAATTTACGTATTCTGGCAGGAAATTGCATATTTTGGCGGGTAATTTACGTATTGTAGCGGGCAATTTACGTATTCTGGCGGAACTTTAGAGTTTCTTTAGTTCGTCGGGCAATTTACATATTGTAACAGGCAATTTACGTATTCTAGCGGTAACTAACTTATTTGGCATGCAAAATGTTTGTATCTACCTTGGGACAATTATTTCTTTTGGAAGACAATTGCTGTATTCTTGCGGGATGGCTTCAGTATTCTAGCGGGCTACTACTGAATTTTGGTGCTGGTAATTCAATAGAAGCACCGTTAAAATTAGTATTTCAAACTGAAATTCACGTAAGATCAAAAATCCTTGAAGTTTCATATCAATTTACTTTTTCGTCGTAGTATTTTAGTATTAGGTATCTATGCATTCAATTGTTGGATTTAATTTTTAAATTAGGTCGAATGAGTTCGTATATGGGATTGAGATTCAACTGGTACATAACATCAACCCCAGAACTTGAGCCGCACACATCTTCCTAATTTCCAAAGGCCTTCTTCAATTCAATTGGAAGTCAGAAGAATGTATTAATTAACAAAGCGTGTTGACTATTCACCCAAAACTCGAACCTTTATTTCCTATTTCCTCCTGCCGAATGTCAGATATCAAGTTCCTAATGAATGTTTGCATATCTCCTTGTAAACGGAATACGGAATCATTCCCCTTTTCTGCCCAGCTGTCGGGATATTCCAACTTCCATCGTTCCAACCCTCTCCTCTCCATTTGCGTCATTACAGCCAGAGATTGTACACTATTATTTTTGATTGGTAAACGGAGTAGGTAGTAGGTCTGAAGTCTGAAGATATCTGTGGAAATGAATATCCGCACGTGGGTCTTCGTTTCAACTAAATTGATGGTTTTGTGCTTTTCTGTTTTGTTCTTCTAAAAAAAAAAGAGTGTAAAGAGAAAGGAAGTGAGAAAGTGGAAGGAGAAAGGGAGAAAATCAATAGAACCGTAATTGACTTAGACATACAGAGGGAAAGGGAGAGATGGAAAACATACGTTTCTCCTCTTGTATTTCTCAATCCCAAGCTCCGGCTTTGGGATGAATATACAGTGTTGTACACAACGAGTTGGTCAAATCATGGGTCACGAGTTATAGGATGCTGACTGAACTTAGTGCAGTTCTGTGAGCGTTTTTTAGCGTTTTTGCAAAGTGAAATTTTTGGGCAAGTTCGTTGTGGAGTGGCTGCTGTAGTACATTTGGCATAAAAGGTATACGGTACACCTGAACGGAGTAAATGACAATTCATAGCTGACTGTGGCAATTTGAAGCCGTTCAAAAAATTTTATGTATATTTTTTAAAAACTAGTGTTAGCTCGTAGGTTTTTTCCTGTTGATTCTGGTTTGTCAACTTCATTTCCTGTAGCAATGCTTCAATTCCAACATGATTACGTCTCCTGATTCTATGATGTATTGAAATTATGAATTGGCGAATTGTGAAGTGTCAATTGGAATTGTTCAATTGAATTGGTCAATTGAAGTGTCAATTGGAAGCTGTCAAGTTGATGAAATCATTGATGAATTGGACATTCTATAAAATTAGTTGGCTGCTGGCTATGATGATGGTTTCTAGATTGCATATTAAATTAACAAAATCCAAAATCTAAAACTAACAGGAGGTTTGGATATCAATGTGAAGAATCAGGAATAATTACTTTAAAAAAATAGAAAATGAAAATAGGATTTATGCAAAAAGAAAAGTCGCAGGAAGCTTCAGTTGAAAACAAATTCGCAAATACAATTTGGGTAAGAAGCAAATTCGCAGGATAATTTAACAAAAGGCAAATTTGAGCAGAATAATTTTGACAGGTTGCATAAAGCAAATTTGCATAATGCAAAATAAAAACTTTAAAAATATGTTTTAAATTAAATTTTATTGTGTATTTTATCAAATAAATATACAACGGGAAACATTTTTAGACAAAAAAACAAATTATGTAAAACGGTATAAAAAAGTATAATATTCTCAACCAGAATTTAGGCAAAATTATAAATACTTACAATATAAAATTTAAGCAAAAAGCAAATACTAAATACAATTCAGGCAATAGAAAAATTCGTAAAATATTTTAAAATAGATTTAATTTCAAGTTAATGCGTGATTTAAAAATAAAATAAAATAAATAAATAGGGGGGAATGAAATTTAGGCAGGAAGCAAATTCCTAAGAACGATTTTGCCCAAAAATACATTCTAAAATACAATTTAAAATTTAAACAAAAGCAAAATTCTAACTACAATTTAGGCAAAAAGTAAATTGTCAAATACAAGTTTGGTAAAAAACAAATTGTCAATTACAATTTAGGCAAAAATCAAATTCGTGAAAACGATTTTAGCAAAAAATTCTCTACTACCATTACTTAAGCAAAAAGCAAGTTCTCAAATACAAGTTTGGTAAAAAAAACAAATTGTCAAATACAATTTAGGCAAAAATCAAATTCGTAAAAACGATTTAAGTAAAAAATTCTCTACTGCCATTACTAAAGCAGAAAGCAAGTTCTCAAATGCAATTTAGGCAAAAATCAAATTCGTAAAAACGATTTAGACAACAAAGAAAATCGCCAATACCAGTTAAACAAAAGGCAAGTTCTCAAATACAGTTTCGGAAAAAATTAATTATCAAAAAAGATATATAGGTATACATAAAATTGTTCACATCCACTTTTCCAGCTTAGTATTTCTTGCCGGTTTGCATTTTGCCAAACTGGTTCTTGATATATCTACTTCCAGTCTCTAAAATAATGTGCAATGATACAATCGTTCTCATATTAGTTTAAATTATACTGAATTTTTGTATGTACGTATTTTCAGTACGAATTGGCGAATTTCTTCACCTGCTCCATTTTGGCATTGTGTGGAAGCATGGATTGCATTGTTAGTTTGTGAGTCAGTAAAGAGGATCAACTCGTGGAGAAGGGATAAAAGTTTTTTTTCTTTTTTTTTCTTTTATTTTGACACCTCGTAATAAATCATGAGTTGTAAGGAAAGGGCTGGTGGAGAGGATGCACATAGATTCCTATTATTTTCTTCCAAGAGCTCTTTAAATAAATCTTGGACTTCTCGAGCCACTCCAGTCCTTCCTGAGAACTGATGACAGAAGTTGAGATTACAAGGAGTTTAGGCCTAGGCTCTCCAGCTCTCTCCACTCTCATTCGGATAAGTCAGGTCATCGAGTCGAGTCACTGGGTTGGGTATACACGGAAATATTCCATTTGTTTTTCTCTTTCATCTTTTCTTGGAGACAAAAGAGACCTTGAGATGATATTCCATTTTCTTGAAGGAGTACTAGTGCTCAGCCTTGACAGTGGCTTTGATTTGAGTTGACATTGACAGGATGTCATGTGTCCTGGCTCCTGGCTTTGACATGGCACGTACTACATGTGCGTCCTGGTGGATTCAAACTTCTGCAGTTCTCCGTTTCATCTTTGATATTGTTTTCTGCGTGGATACAGGGTTGCTCATCAACGGATGGTTAAACTAAACATCATCATATACAGGGTGGATTCCGTATGTGTCCCCCTTTTTTAAATGCTAGGAAATGGGATGAACTTGGTGATACATAAAAATGAAAATATAACAATTGAAGGAGGTTGTTCATTTTCTGGAAGATTTTCGAAATTTTTTTAAACATGGTTTTCTACAATTTTCAATATTGCAAAAATTAGCACTACGTGACATCAAAATAATTAAAAGAATAATAGAATAATCAAACTAATTTCAAAATACACGATGTGTCTGTTTATCCGATTTTTATCTGTTTTCTTTTAATTTTTGATTTCGATTCGACTTTTTATACTATTTTAGACAGTTTTGTTTTATCTTGAAAATCCTTTTCCAAGTTAAACTTTAATTTTTTAAAAATTTAATACATTTATAAATCTATATCTTATTTTCGCGTGGCGTGTTCTCTGTGTGCATTTTGGCTTTTGTTGCTACTTTTTTTTTTGCAGTCATGTCCATGTAAGAAGTAAATCCACCTCTTCTACTGTATATCGAATTAATTTCATTTATGTACGATAACGTATCATACTGTAGGATTGAGTTTTGAGTTAAAATACTTGAATCTATAATTTCAAAACTTTGAATGTGTCATGTGTCAATGCCAATCTGGCCGAATTCGCTTCTTTACAATTAATGTTGCAATTTTTGGGTCATCGAATTTCATGGGCTAAACGGCAGTTTAAAATCGGTGTGCCTACACTATTGCATCTTTTTGTGAGTGAACCACAAAAATAAATGCTTTTGTGGGCTGTGTGAGCCTTGCCCCAAATACGTAATTG
>JAQFYU010002126.1:0-12633 GCA_034694905.1 Ceratophysella granulata
TCCTTATAGTCAAAAGTTATTAGCATACTGATAATATTTGCCTAGGTCCGAACAACCGAAAGGCAATATTATCTCAGTTGTTAGTACTTATTCTCAATTTTCAAATAGCTGCTTCGCCTTGCCTTGAAGCTATTTGAATTGATCGGCTGCTGGCTACCATGGGAAGGTTGAACATTTTAAGAAAGAAATGCATGCATGCCTCACATCAGGATTAAAGTTTCGAATTTCGAGGTACCTACGCCATTTCTACATTTCTAAGGATTTCTACTTTTTAGTTATGATTTGGGATTATATTCTAGTTGCCCAATTTAGTGGCAACAGATTTATGAATTTGCATAATTAATTACGATACAATCGGGACACTTTGCTATTGTTCAGTCACTGGAAAATGTGTTGACAAAAGTTGCGAGAGAGACGATGCAATACAACACAACATAGCAAAAGCTCATCGTTAGATGAAATGAGATTTTACAAGTTTATGAAACATAGTATGAATATGAACCTGCACTGTCTGTACCTGTACCTGTACCTGTGACCTGAGTGAACGACAGAAAATTAAATTGTTAGCAATGTGGCATCAGAATCAGATTAATTATTAAGCGACAGCAATTATTATTCAAATTCAATTCACATTATTACACAATTTTGTCATAATTTTCTATTGGCCATCGTCAACTAATTCCAATGCCCAAGCGTCGTACACGTAGCTTGAAGGACTGCGCTTGATCTCTGAGAGAAAGAATGTCGGTAGGTTGGAGCCTTCCGTCTGAACGAAATTCGGATCCGGGATAAATTCGATAGCTACTACTCCCCATCCGCCATGAGGTATGTGATCGTCTTCATCTTCATCTGCGGCCTGTCCGTCGTCAGCGTTATCTGCATCCGAACCTTCAATTGGTACTAGGTCATCATCATCATCGGAATCCGAGTCTTCAATTGGGACCCCATCATCGGAATCCGAGTCTTCGATTGGGACCCCATCATTGTCATCATCAAGTTCCTCATCATCATCATCACCAGAATCCGAGTCTGCAAGTGCTTCGCCGTCTTCTTCATTTTCTTCCCCTTCGTCGTCATCGCTCCAATCTTCAATAGGAACTTCTTCGTCGGAATCTGGATCTTTCAATTTCGTACTCGTATTTCCATGCCTTGACTTGTTCAGGGTCTACAGTACAATTTTTCATGTCACTCAATGACTTGACGCTAAGGAAAGCCTGTTCACGCATGTTGCAAACGTAGAAATTACAGACGGTGTGGAACTGGTCTGGAGATGAGGATTCAGAAACACATCGCGGCGGGAGAAGCTTATCTCTTTTCATCCAATTTGTATCTTTAAACTCCGAATCAATTGTGATATAAGTTGGGTCTGTAGCAACATGTATGGGTTGCATTTCCATAGAAGGACTCCTATGTATGACGAAACTTGGAACTAAGGATTTCGAAAAGGTTACGAAAGAACACTTTCTGATTCTCATAGCGGCTTTTAACGGAGATCTTCTCAAGAAGTCCTTTATCCTGGAGAATATTATGAATTTGAACATAATTAGACTTCGTGAAACTGAAAACATCATCACGTTCATCAATGGGTCCAACATTCTTCCATAAGGTGTTAATGTCAGGTGCCAAAGGTTCTTTGAAACTGAACTCGATGTGCAAACGATTGAGCCGACGATGTGTCAAGCAAATCCGAATGAAATCAGTGACATTTCTTCGACATTTTAAGAACCCTGTTCGCCTGAGACACTGAAGTTCAAGTTCTTCCAAATTCAAGTTTTGTTTCAAGAACCGAACTGGATCGAAGTTGACACTTGGACTGAATGTTGACTTGAAGACCTTGAGAGTGGACGGAAGGTCGTTGACATTCATCACTTCAAAGTTGCGTGGGAAATGTGGAACCACATCAGAACTTCTGCTCACACTACCACCGTACCGCCTGTTTCGGCGCCAGTCTCGAACAGGGTACGGGACCCGATTACGTCCTTTGGTAGAAATCACAAGGACTTCGAGCTGTTCGCAAAGGCTGAGGGGCTGAAGATCGACTTCCAAACCTTCAGCTCTTAGCCCGCTTTCATTTCCAACGATGTACAAGGATTTCAAAGTTCCGTAGTTCTGCATAACTATGCCCATAAGGAAATCTTGGAAATCAGCTTTAGGAAATGTGGTAAAATTCAGGGAGAGTTCTTCAAGATGGTCCGGAATCTTAACTAGGTCCGTCCAGAACTGCTGAGTTGGGTCGATGTTGTGTAAATAGATGGATCGAAGGTTCACAGGTTTCTTAAATTCACTGAGTCGACGATTCACATCCGGAAATGGATTAGGAGCAGCGTCGACAAAGAACTCATCCTGCGGAGAAATGATTAGTTGATTCAATTTAGTGCCTTGGTTTTCGATGAAGTTGTAAAGCGGTTCCAGATCCCAAAAGCAGCTCGTGCGAAGTACGACGTGCAAAGCTTCCAAATTGGGAGTCTGAATAATACGAAGCAAGTGGCTCGTATTCCGATGAGCTCGTTCCATCAGAAGTTTGGGAATATGTGATGCTGCCAGTGAAATTCTTGGGTATTCGGGATGACAAACTTCAGAGCACTGTTGCGGTGAATCAACTTAGCGGCATCATAAATCAGTGATTCAGAAACGACGAATTGTAGTTCTTTGAGACTTTGGAAAGAGCAGATGAAGTTGTCCTCTGTTTCCAACATTTCTTGACCAATCAGGAACGTTCCACAGAAATAAAGCTTGGACAAATGATCCCAGTGTGGTTTGAGCAATAAATTGTTCTTGATGAAAAGCGGACTTGTGTAACTAGCAAAGATCGCCGTTTTGCAAATATCCGAATTCCCAATTTGTCCAGAGCTCAACATCTTGATTATTCTTCAAAACCAAAGTCGAAAAATTTGCTTGTTTTATAACCACTCTTTCCAAAAACTCGAGAATACCAGGCTTCCGGTTGTCAATTTTAGTTGATAGTCCGACACGAGGAGATGATTCAATTGTGGTCATCCAGCGCTTGCAGACTCGTCGAAAGGCTCCTCTTTCTTTCAACGTAATGTAGCTGAGGATCTTCTCCAGGACCTGTTTCCGTGATTTCAAAAATTAATCGAAATCCATTCAAGAAATTGACACCCATTGAGGGTGGATTGTAGCAAAGGGTGCGCAGAGAAAATTTCTAAGTCTTTTTCCACAGTGACTTTAGTTTAGGTGAAGTTAGATTATGTCGTCCGAAACGCCCGTTTTCACTTGCGCACCCTTTGCTACAAATCACCCAGAAATTGATGCTTCTTTAATTCAAACTTACCAGATCTGGAACGTTGTCCATTCCGACTTCTGAATTTTGGAGAATCAACGCAATCAATTCCTATTCTGAATTCTGACGAAGTAAACTAACTTGAAAACGCGGCGGTTTGCAATTTTCAATTTGCAAACCTCGTCTTATTTGTGCAACTTAAAATAGGGAATTTCTAGCGAATGCTAGAAAATAGTTTGGTTAACAAAATAATAACAGGTTTTTTAATTTTTATCACCCTCACAATGGTCTTGTTATCAGTTTTGAATTTCGTTTCAACTAGCAAGAAAACGACAGCGGGTTACCATTGGTTTTGCTTACTCGCTAGATTTAGCCTCAGCGGCAAAAAAGTACTGGCCTTAATTTTGAGAAAACGTTTGCGTCTATAATTTTATTATTGTATAGGGTTTACTCACAGTTTTAGCACACAGTATTAATTGATATAGATAGTTTTATAATATTCTTGTAAGCTATTCTCGTGATCGTGATAGCCTTGCCGTTGCAATATTGAGGCGGCGAACACACGGGACGAATCAGTGTTCACTAATCAGATTCCAGCGTTTATTCAATAAAGAGACTGATAAACGAGAGCACGAACGTGATGACGGAAAGTACAATCAGCGAAATGACCCGGAATTTGTATTGCTGAAAAGTTAATTAAGATACCTATATAAAAACACTGTTTCGCTAAGCTTTTGAATAATTTTAATAGACAGTGATATACCGGAAGCGGAATATCATCAAATCGAGCTTCCACCGTTGGAAGATGGCGACGCGGTGGTTTCTGTGTGAAATACGAAATACAATTTTAGAGATCGGAATTTTGTGTCGTTCATCAAATAGATACATGAGTTTACGTTTACACAGACTTACCATCCCAAACTTTTTATCCAACATATGAACATGCACCTTTGAACAAAGTCATTAATATAATTCATCATTAAAGTTCAATTTAGCGGCATTAAATTCAGGGCATAATTTGATAGAATTATATTTTCAAAAATACCGTCATGATGATAATGAAAATGACGTGAATTCCAATTTGTGTGTCGACCAGTAGTTTGGGAATCCATCCAACTCCTGGAGCCAAATGCATTGTAATATCTAAAGAAATCAAGGATTATGGAAATACATGTCTTTCAATTAATTAATTTAATAGATAGTGTTGTGGAAGTGTAAATCAAAAATTACGAGCCAAAACGATGCTGACATATCCAAGAACGCCTGAAGCAGAAAAAGAAAACATTAGCCCTGAAACCATTCTTCAAATAAGTTGGTCTACAAATATTTAATTTACCATGGAAGAATTCCGCCGTCTTGTTAATCCACGGTGTTTTGTGTCTGCCCCAAGCGGCAAACCAAGTCGTTGCAATGACCATAATGTAGGCTTTACCAATGTACACGTGTGGAATCCTATTGAAATCCTTGCCGGCGTGAAATGTGGCAAAATAGATAAAAATCGTTGAAATTCCGCTTCCAATCAGATGAGCCTAGATTAAAATTTAAATGTAATTACGTCCCGTCCCGCATAAAACTCCACAAACGCGATCCATGCGCGTCAGTTGTCAGTTGGTATTTGGTATTCATTCATTAGCAGTTTTTGAGATCTATTGATCGGCTTAACTTACTTACCCAGAACCATACTTTGACCCCTTTAATTCTGGATATATTGAAAGTTTCCTTGTAGAATCGTGCAACAAAGGAACAGACAGGCATAAGACAGAAATTGGTCATGATGAGCATGCCGCCATGATGTTGTCGCTTAATAATAGATGGAATTTCATTTTTTGGAGGAGGCGGGACGGTCGTCGGGCCATCCGGACAAATCAGTGGACACGAAAGATCTTCAGAGCCACCAAATGTATTTTCCAATTCAAAGTACCGCTTTTCCTCAAACTGACCCGGCACAGCGAAGCACCTTTTCACAACATATAAAACCGCTTGTATGACCAAGATGTTTTCAAAAAAGTTTGTTGGAGCATTTGGAATTTGTGTATTTTGATTCGAAGCTTTGACGTATTGGCAATGAATTGTCTTAGTATTTGTCATATTTCACGTTTCCGGAACGCTTGAAATACCTTGGATGACTAGGAGCATCGCAAAGAAACGATTGGGCTTGATTAGACGTGTCTCCTGGTTCTCTGTTAAATAAATGGAAACATAAACGACTACGTGTGACGCGTGACAAAACGGGCCCAAAACCGTTGGGCAAGCTCGAATGCATGCGCTTCAGAAACGTAGATCGACGTACTTATAAATCGGATTGATTTCTTCTCGAAGGCATTCATCATAGCTGTGACTCATCTCAAAGCTCTGGATAACGTTGGTATGGACCATTTGAATATCTGGCGAATCCGCGCCATGACAAAATGTCCCTTGAAGTCGCTTGCTGTAGAAGAAGGCTGGGAAGATGGGCGTAGGAAGAATGTCAGAGACGTAGGCTGGACCGCGTTGAAACACTTCAAAAGGCCCAATTTGTATTACATCGAAATCACTGTTTTTAAAACTTCGAACTACCATCAACCTAAACACATAGAAGCGCTTGTTATATTAATGGTATGGGATTGTTAAATGTAATAATTATGTGTCAGAGGACTTACGTAAATTCTAATCGCATGGTCTGTGTGCATGGCGGAGAGAACCATCGAAAATTGCCATGAACTTCGCTTCTTTTCCCAACGGGTTCCAGAAAATATTCTGGAACTTCTGTAAGCGGTGCAACTCTTGGTAGTTTCGGAACTTGCATCATATGATGAAACGCCAGGATTGTTGGATGCTAGGGAGAATTTTTTTAAAATTTATACTTAAACCTCTCCTTCCGTCAAAGTGTAAACGGTTTCAGCTAATTTACCACCACTTCGACCGAAGGTCGTTTCCGACAAGGAATGATCTCCGAAAAGTGGTCACCTTTACAATCCAGGCAGTGGAACTCCCCTGCAAATGCACATCACGTTTTTGTAAATGGTCAAAGAAAACTTCAAATCACTGTAACCAACCGTTGAAGAATTGTCCAGTAGGTAAACCGACTCCAAACGGATTGTGATTCGCTTGAAGGAGTAAACCCTCAATATTCTGTGGAACCCATTTCTCGTAAATTCCGTGGGAAAGTCTTCGCCGCTCTTCCGCGTAGACGGTAACGTGAACGGTCTTGTAAAGTCTAGTAGTGTTCGAATTAATAAATTTTTTTCAAAAACCTCTAGAGCACTAAAAACGTAATTCATGATGATTTCTTCTAACCTTCCAAGTGTTTTCAGAACACTTGCATTTTTGAAATTTGTTCGACATCCACTCACGTCTGTAGTTGAGCACTCCGGAGCCCTTGGAACTTCTTCACTAAGGTTCCAATGAATTATGGGTTTCGGAGTTGTAGAGGGATCGGTCGGTGGTTCTGGTGGAGGTGGTATCGTTGGCCTGCCAGTAGTGCAGAGTGCAGTAATAGTGCATTCAGATTTCGTTAGACCGAACAGACACACTTTCTGACATGTCAGACAAACAAAATGGAATTATGGTAGATCTTACACTAGAGTTAAAGGTTCGGGCGTAGGTGGTGTTGTGGACGAGAATTCCGGGTATGTATAATCACAGAGAAAGGTGGAGGCGTTTAAGCCTGGTCGATTGTTGACAGGATCCCAGCATTCCTTGAATATTATTACAAAATGGACTCTTGAAGACTGCATTCAGTTCACATCACAGTAGTAATTAATTGATGGTATAATCATGGAATTTGATTCTGGAGTCTGAGACGCTAGACTACGATTTTAATTTGGAAACGTGTTGTATAAGGATAAATTAAATTGAGTATTATTTGTGTAACCTGGTAAGGCTCACACCAAGGTCCTTGAAGTAATGGAGTTTCAGTTGTGTCGCGCTCCGGGTAGAAGCTCGGGGGTGGAGTTGGTCCGGTGTCTTGACCTCTACAGTTGGCTGTGGCACCCACCCAAGGCATGCGAGAGTAAACTTCCTTGATCTCCAAACGGTAACGGTTATTATCCGGGTCCGCTTGCTTGTAGCGTCGGTGTCGTTTGACCAGTGGCACGAATTGACTGAAAGGCCATTCGTGAAGCTGGGGTTCGTCTTTTCCGGTGATGCACCTGAGAACAATTGTGCGCTTTTGTCGTAATCTTTTAGACTACAAAATGCGCACCTGAAGCGTTGCTTTGTTTGATGTTTGATAAGCTTTGGATCTTAAACTTTGAGATTTAAAATTTCAGGCGATTAAATTAAATGATAAAGTTGTACCAATTGACGACTCGGTATCCCTTGAAGAATTTTGTTTCCAGAGAAATATCTGCTGCTGGGGATCGCGATGTCGTTTCTGCATCTGGTTTTTTAGTTGTCTTGGGTTGCGCATGAGCAAGGGATACTAGCGCGACGATTGCTAACAATTTCCAGAAGCTAAACGGCTTCATTGTTCCGCTGCAGTTCACATCGACGCGATGACTGAATTTGTTGGTTTCTGTTCAACTTTTTTAATTCAAGATTCGATCATATTTTTAAATTTTCAAAAATATTTTCGATAGGTAGCCCTGATATTGATGAATAGCATGGTTGTCGGTTGTCTGTGATCCGTTGCCATGCCATTTTAATTGTGTGATCCCAATGACTGACAAAGCAAGTCGTTGAGACGACTGGCTTTAGAAGCGGAAACGGGTAAAGTTTAACTCTCTGAGGTTTAACTAATGCTTTCGATAACTTGCGATATAAAAGGCTGCGTATGCGCTTTCAAAACATTGAATAAGCGATATCCTCAAACAAACGAGTCTTGGACGACGTGTATTAATTATAATCATGAAAATACATTGCTTTTACATTCAACTTCGACATTGAATTGAATCAACATGTAATTTCTTCATATACTGCTGCATGAAGAAATTATTTTAGTTATATTCTACCAAGCTATGTACTTATTCGTAATATTTTTTCGTAATTCGTAATGCTACTCCGGACGTATGGAATGGATGTCGAATGGTCCAATGTTCATTTAATTCCCTTTGGGATTCCAAATTCCAGCTTATTCGATGAACAGGCTAACAAATGAGAGCACGAAAGTGATGAAGGTGAGCACAATCAACGTAGCCACCCGGAACCTGTATTGCTGTAAAATTCATATTAATTAGGAATTAAAATATGCTCCAAGCAATGGGCAAGGGCTTTGCCTTTTTATTTACATGTAAATATGATGACTCACCGGAAGTGGAATATCGTCAAATCTGGCCTCCACGGTGGGAAGATGGCGACGCGGCGGTTTCTAAATTATATATTTTATAGTTAAACCATAATTTAATCAACATTTGTAGCTTTGAAATCCTCGCAATATTAACTTACCATCCCAAACTTTTTATCCAATAGGTGCACGTGTACCTGTTATTCAATATTGACCTTAAGCTTTTGGTGTTTAGGTAGGTTCAAGTACAAGTGAGAGTGCAATTTTAATACTTATAAGATTTTACCGTCATAATGATAATGAAAACAACGTGAATTCCAATTTGAGTGTCAACCAGTAATTTGGGAATCCAGCCAACTCCTGGAGCTAAATGCATTGTAATGTCTAAGAAATCAAACGTTGATCAAACAGCGGTCTGCGTAAATAGGTAAAAGTACTAAAGTGTGAAAAATTACGAGCCAAGACGATGCTGACATAACCAAGAACTCCTGTTGAAGCAAAAACATAAAATCATAAAATGCATTTGAAGAGGAGTTGTGTGAATGATTGATCTACCATACAAGAGTATAATTTACCGTGGAAGAATTCTGCTGCTTGATTAATCCAAGGTGTTTTGTGTCTTCCCCAAGCAGCAAACCAAGTCGTGGCAATGATCACAATATATGCCTTTCCAATGTACACGTGCGGAATCCTATTGAAATCCATGCCAGCGTGAAATGAGGCAAAATAGATGAGAATCGTTGAGATTCCGCTTCCAATCAGATGAGCCTAAATAAAAATTCGGCCATAATTTCGTCAATTTTTGCAAATTGCACTCTACAACACAAATGTAACCCAAATGGCATGATTCCGAGATCCAACGATTCAAGATCAACTCACCCAGAACCAAAGCTTGATACCCTTAATTCTGGAGATATTAAATGTTTCCTTGTAGAATCGTGCAATAAATGAGCAGACAGGCATGAGGCAGAAATTGGACATGATGAGCATGCCGCCATGATGATGTCTCTTAAATATTGAAGTACTTCCTTTCTTTGCAGGAGGCTGAACTGTCGTTGGGCCTTCCGGACAATTCGTAGGGCACATAATATCTTCGGAACCTGCAAATGTAGTTTCCAGTTCAAAGTACCGCCTGTCCTGAGCCTGATTCGGCACAGGAAAGCACCTGTTCACAATAGAATCACTTGGAATTTGGAATTTCTGTGTGCTTTCAAAGATTTGATAGATTAAGCTACTTGGTTTACCTTGGATGACCAGGAGCATCACACAGGAACGTTTCGGTCTGGTGGGACGTGTCACCTAGTTCTCTAAAATAAGAAATACATTTAAAACTACGGGTTAAATCGAAATTACTGGTGTATGGCAGACGCATACCTAATATTCGGATTGATTTCTTCTCGTAGACACTCATCATAGCTGTGACTCATCTCAAAATTCTTCAGAACCTTGGGATGGACCATTTGAATATCCGGCGAATCTGCGACATGGCAAAATGTCCCTTGAAGATGCTTGTTGTAGAAGAAGATTGGGAAGATGGGCGTGGGAACAATGTCAGAGACGTAGGATTGACCGCGCTGTATAACTTCGTAAGGTCCAACTTGTATTACATCGAAATCACTGTCTTTAAAACTTCGAACTACCATCAACCTAGAGTAGAGTAGAAGAAGATGTTTATTAATACCTACTAACATTTTCAAATGTGTAACCTACGTGAACTCCAGTCGTGTCGTTTGCGTACAGGGCGGAGAGAACCACCGAAAATTGCCATGTACTTCACTTCGTTTCCCGACTGGTTCCAGTACATATTCCGGAAGTGTTGAAATCGGTATAGCTTTTGGCAGTCTTGGAACACGCATCATGTGATGAAACGCCATGATGGTTGGATGCTGGGGAAAAGCAACAAAATTACGACTACTTACTGTATTTTCGTATAGCATAGTCGTTGATTTTGTATGTATGTATCATTACCACCACTTCGAACGAAGGTCTTTTTCGACAAGGAATAATCTCAGAAAAATGTTCTCCATTACAATCTAGACAGTGGAACTCTCCTGGAATCGGACAAACTTAATTAGAATACTCGTCCCAACACATAAAAATTCAATTTTTAAACCAACCATTGAAGAATTGTCCAGTAGGCAAACCGATTCCAAATGGATTGTGATTCGCTTGAAGGAGCAAACCCTCAATTTCCTGTGGAACCCATTTCTCGTAAATTCCATGGGAAAGTCTTCGACGTTCTTCCGCGTAGACGGTAATGTGAACGGTTTTGTGGAGTCTATTGTTCGAATGAATACAATTTTGAAAAACTCCAATGGCGGCTGAAACCTTAAGATTATTTCTTCTCACCTGCCCAGTGTTTTGAGAACACTTGAATTTTTATAATTCGGTCTACATCCGCTCACATCCAAATCTGAGCAATTCGGAGCTCTTGGATCTTCTGGACTAAGGTTCCAATGAATTATTGGTTTCGGAGTAGTAGTAGGTTCTGGCTCTTCTGTTGGTTCTGGTGGTGGAGCATCTACATCCCTAAATTGTGTTGAAGTTGGTGTCAAAGAAATTAGCCACCGGAAAACTCGCATTCGCTCCGGAAAATGGACTCAGAAAAGCTCATTGCCACGAAAACTACATACAACACTACAGTATTCTGAAACTTCTTTTCTTTATGATTTTAGAAAATTCTCGTATAAGATAAACTAAACATACAATATGTCTCAACAGAATACTGCATGAATTTTTACTTGCGTTTGCGGTTTTGTAAATCAGGCTGGTCAGTCAAATTATATTACTAAACTTTGCGAGTTCAAGAACAACTGCTTGTCAAATTGGTCAAACTAATTTCAGACATGGTATTTTAAGAAGCGAAATTTCCCGGAACGAATTTTTGAGTTATTAGCCAAAGCACTGGATGAAGAAATTAGTATTTAGTATAAATTGTATGGTCGCCACCGCTTACACTAAACCAACTACTTCTCCTTCAGGATCTGGCGTGGACGAGAATTCCAGGCTTCGAAAATCACACTGCAAGGTCGAGATGTTCAAGCCTGATAGATTGTACGAATTATCATAACATTCCTAGAACACACAAAGTTTAAAAATAATGGATTTAAAATTGGCATTCAATGTTTTAATTCTATTAATTTGGATCTGGAATCTGGATATACATAAATAAACCAAAAGTATCCAAAAATATGTTTAATCAAATGTTTCGTCTCTAACCTGGAATGGTTCGCACCATGGGCCTAGAAGCGGAGTTTCAGTTGTGTCGCGCTCCGGGTAGAAGCTCGGGGGTGGAGTTGATCCGTTGTCTTGACCTCTACAATTGGCTGTGGCACCCACCCAAGGCATTCGAGAGTAAACTTCCTTGATCTCCACACGGTAACGGTTATTATCCGGATCCAACTGCTTGAACCGTCGGTGCCGTTTGATGAGTGGTACGAATTGACTGAAAGGCCATTCGTGAAGGTGAGGCTCATCTTTTCCGGTTACGCACCTGTGAATAAATTAAGCGCTTTTGCTGCAAAGTACCAGATAATTCGTGCTGCTGGGCTGAAAGCTAGTGATTTGATTCAGAAGTACAATAGTCAAGGGGATTAAAAATTAAGTATGAATTGTTTACCAGTTCACGATTCGGTATCCTTTGAAGAACTTTGTTTCGAGGGTCTTGGTTGCTGTGGCTGGCGTTGTCGCTTCTTCCGACGTTTTCGTTGTCGTCCTGCGTTGAGCATTAGCGAGGGAAACTAGGACCCAAATTGTTAACAATTTCCAGAAACTAAGAGAATTCATTGTTATTTCCGTTATTTCGCTGTCGATGTCGATTCACGTCGACGTCGACCGACTCAGACACAGGACACTCCAGCCAGATTAAATTTTCAAATTCTGCGCTTCAATTCTCAAAATCGGTTAAACTCTGCGTTCATTTCGTAAAGTATGCAAAGTCTTCAAAATCCAATTTTTCTAGGAAAAAGGTTTGGAAAAAGGAGGAAAACAACAAACAGTCCATTTGTCCCGGCTTTTTTGATACATCGTCGGTTACCATGGCAACTTAATCGTGAACATGAAAGGACCTTGCCGGATAAGGTCGGATTTCACGATTTTTTCGGATTTTGAGAGATTTTGGGCCACGAATGGATTTGCGTGAAACTTTCAGAGATTGCTAAGGAGATAGTCTGGGTTAGCTAAAACTCTT
>JAQFYU010002127.1:0-12631 GCA_034694905.1 Ceratophysella granulata
CATAGCTACATCTTTAATTATTTGATTTAAATTACAGATTTTCTGAAGCCAGTTTTGTGAGATTTTAAAATCAATACTTGTATGAACAAAGATACACATTGACTTTGAACAATGTACAACGGTATTGGTTTAACGACGGCTCGAGGATCAGGGACGAACGGTTTTGTGACACGGAATTTATCAGCTGTGAGGAAGACAAAGGAGAAAGTACCGGAGTACTCGAGTAAGGATGATGCGGCTGTCCGACCCTTTGACATCGAACTTATAGAACATGAAAGAAGACGTCAAGCGGAGGTATGACATATGACATGACACAAAACATAAAACGTTCTTCACTGTTTAAAATTAGCATAATGCTCTGCATGTTTGCATTTATATTTTACTAATTGTGAACATCAAGTTCAACGTGAATCTAAGACATCAAATACAAAATACATTATCATTGTGTAATCTTTTGACACACAGGTTCGGTGTTTGGAACTCCAAGAATTACTGGAGGAGGAGGGAATTCCCGAAGATGAAATTACAGAAAAAGTGAATGCCTTCCGTGCAAAACTGCTAGCAGAACGGAAATCTGGAATCGCTCGTGACAGCTCTGGACGACCCATGTAAGTCATTCTATTTTCTGGACGTGGCGATAGTTCGCATCAGGTACAACTTTGAGAGGTAACCTCAATGCGCACAATACCTAGGAATTCAATTAAGTATATGAACTTCATCACTATTACTACATAAATTCTCAAGCGTATTTTCCATTCATCGTGGACTGGTTGAGCATATATTTTTATGGGTAGCAGCAGCAGCAACAACAGTGGTACATCTAAATGTAAATAGATTGCATACTTACACTTTCACACCTCTTCAGCATATTGCATACAACATACAACACACTACTGGAACATAACAAACAACATTCCATCAAGGAGCCATATGGTTTTCACTTTCGCCATATACGAGGGTGAAAAGAGTGAAAGCTTGAGTTTCTCGGGTACTCGTCCAGTGCTATGCGCCGTATCGGAATGAGCGTATTGATTATTCTCCTTTCCCCCTTCTCCGCACCGCGTCCTGAATTATTGATTAGACTCAAAGTGGAAAAAGCTCTGGGGTTCTCTAAATCTTCTTAGTGGTTTGGTGTCTCGGACTCGTCTGCTAAGCTCGCTTTTTAGTCATAGCCTAGATCACGAGGCATACTACTTTCTTTCAATTATATTTTAATTTATTGTAACTTGTTTCCGGGTATAGCGTGACTCCGAATCATTTGTGTAATCAAGATGGGTTGAACTACATTGAGCTCTTGAGCTAAAGGGTTACCACGTAACCAGTTACTACTCCACAAAATCCATTTTTCGACCCTTTCACGGGTTTGTAAATGTTTTATTTGAATAATTACGAATTTTAAGGAGCCAGAATCTGTTGTGTGGCAGGTGCATGATTTCGTAAGTCAAGGTTAAATAATGTAGCTTAACAATGTAAAATTAAAATCCAGTCTTCCAAACTGTAATCAAGTCTTCCAAAACTTTGATATTACATACAATGTCTTCCGAAACGAATAATGTAAATGTAATTAAGTGTAATGTTAACGTTAGTGAGCCGAGTACAAGCGAAAACGTGTCAACCTTAGAAATTAAGTCAGATAAGGAAAGTCAGGTTGTGAATGACATTAGTAGTAGTAGCAGCTCTAAGCCTGTTCACAAGCATAAAGTTACTCGAGTACGAATTAGTCGTAGGTCAGGTCAAGTGCACAGTACGAGTAGAGTCAAGTCAGGTCAAGTTCTCTTTCTGCCATCACGAACGTCACATGACTCACGTTCCCGTTTCCTTCTCATTGCTGCCTCTCCCCCTTCTTGCTGCTGTTGCTGTCCTCATAAAAAGAAAAGGTTAATTGACCTTTGACTTTTGACCTTACGCCTTTCTCTGTGACATCAACTTCAGTTGCATTCTATTGTATTGTCTTTTTGTTATTACTCTCTGCATGACAGTCCAGTCCAAAGTATAAATAGGCGTAGGTCTATCGCATGCATGTCACTCAAATGGTCTCATTTTATTAGGTTAAACATTTTCATAATTGAAATTAGAAAAATAACCGTGATTCTTCTTGAGTATCCCTTCTAGTGCTCTAGTGTTTTGGTCAATATTTCCTGGAACACCTTGTACTCTTGTCCCAAGTGAATTCTGTACAAAGCTTGAGTTTCTTTGCTGAGAGAAAGTAAAGTTGATTAATATTGTATGTTTGTGATTGATCTAGACCAAAGGACAGTCACGAAGTGTCTATGGCGCAAGAAGCGAAGAATGAAAAGGCTAAGGATGCTTTTGGGATACGAGCAGATTTCGTCCCAGGCTCCTCAATGGTTTCAAACAACTCGAAAGCCGAGAAGGCAACTGGAGAGGTGGCATTGGAGGTAACAAACAGCTTAATATTAGAACTTTATTTTTATTACTTAATTATTTTCGAATATATCAAATATAAAACCCTATGACTTTTCAAACCCACAGATTCCGAAAGTAGTCGATAAGTCCAAATCTGAAGAGAAGAAGAAGAAGAAACGGTCACACAAACGCCGAGCATCCACTTCATCTTCGTCCTCTTCCAGTTCAGGATCTTCATCCGACGAAGAGACGAGACGGAAGCGGAAGAAGAAAGAAAAGAAGAAAAAATCCAAAAAATCTCACCATCACCACAAGTAAGTTCCATTTTGTGTCGAGTGTCACATTTCACAGACTACACACATAGTTTCTTCAGTTTAAACGTCTGAGGTTCTCTCTGACGCTCTAAACTCAAAATTGAATCAGGTGTACGTTGTTCTTGGGTCATTAAGTGCTGTAAATATAAAGATACACACACAACTGTCACTGAAAATCTTACAAAAATATCTACAAATTGCCAGCCCTTAACGCAGAACAGAACGACGCAGACCTGTAAACTTTTATATTGTCTGAACACGGGTAATTATCTTTGTTTTTGTTACTAAACGCTCACTCATTGGAAGGCTACTCGCTGACTTATGAGCAGCAGCGGGGTTTGAAACTTTGAAGTAATTCAGTATGTATATTTTTTGTGTAATTCATACAACTAAGTACATTTTTATACCTTTTTGCTTGAACTCATGATTGATTGGTTATTTGTGTTTGATTGACTCACTCTGCGTGTGGAAAGAGTAACGACCTATAAATATATTTTTTCTCATTAATTTTTTAAACCTCACTGGAGAAGTCATCATGTGGATAAACGGAAGGTAAAACAAAAAGTGAATGTCTCGTCACACACACAATTCATCATAGATCATTTTTCTTGTTAAGACTTCTTCCATTAAACTGTCTTTTAGGATACTCATCTCTATTTCTTCTTGAACTTAAAACAATGTGATTTCCTTGTACATATCACTCCTATGCTTCCAATAATGTCCTGATTCGGGAATTCAAAAGATGCGTTCTATTAGCTTTACGTTGATCTATCAATTTGCACTTCTTGACATTACCGTTCTGATAAACTAAAAGTAATGAATTTTTACTATTTTTCAATTTACATTGACAGCATACGGAGAAACTAGCCTGTTTTGTGCATTTTCTAAGCTTTTAGCTCATCTCATAATACTTAGGATGACGAGACTTCAGGCAATATTAGGTTTATGCGATTTATATTGATTGAATTTAATTACTATTTGAATAGGAGAAGCGATAGATCCCGTTCCCGTGAAAAAGACCGAAATAGGTGAGTCCAAAGTTATGGAGTTTGTTTCGTATCGAGAATTTGACCATGACCATGACCCCTCTCAGATTTAGCGCATTTTCAAACAACCCTGTTTCCCTATATCGAATTTGAAAATTCTAAATGCGTTAAATTGGTTTGACCAGTCCGGTCGTGTGTGCTTGTGAGAATGATGGCTCGTCTTCATCTTCCTACGGTTGCCTAACCCACTACTCAATTCATTCTTCCTCAACGGAAGACGAGGAGACGGACCATCATCAGATCCAGCTCACTTCCTGCCTCGCCACCATAGTGAACCTGACGACGAACGGAGATCTACATCAATCCAGTTCCCCCTTTGAAATTATCAGTTTACCAATGAACTACGGTCATCCCACCACACCCAACAAACTGTCCTCAAGTCCTCAGTTTCTACCCCTTCGAATTGAAGATTGTTCAGATCATTCCAAATCTCCAAGTCCACATTCTCAATACTCAAGATCCAGTACGAGATCCCGGTCAAGGTCATCCGGACCCAAGAACAAGTCTCTAAGCCCACCACAGAGATATCGGTCAAAGTCAAGGTCACGATCCAAGTCCAGATCTCGGACTCGTTCTGGTTCTAATTTGTCACGTAGCTCAGGTTCCGATCGATCTCGAACCCGATCCGCAACTCACTCACCACAACCCGAATCTCGTCAACATTCTCGTTCACATTCCCGTTCTAGTCATTCCAGCAGTTCTAGCTCAACCAAATCTAATAAAACCCGGTCACGCTCATCTTCACGATCCGTTTCGATTCCGCGTAGAAGAGGTTCACCCTCGTTTTTAGATCGGAGACGGATTACCAGGTGAATTTGGCGCGATTTTGAATTGTATCTTCAATTTTGCTAATTTTTGTTTTGTTTTTATTTTATGATTTCCAGATCGAGACGCTGATTTAATTTATGATTTTCGTTCGATGTAGTGTCGTTGCGATGCCGGACTACGACTTACCTTAGCTGAATTTTGAATTACCCT
Source organism: Ceratophysella granulata (assembly GCA_034694905.1). Classification (NCBI taxonomy): domain Eukaryota; kingdom Metazoa; phylum Arthropoda; class Collembola; order Poduromorpha; family Hypogastruridae; genus Ceratophysella; species Ceratophysella granulata. The sequence goes on from JAQFYU010002127.1 coordinate 4,706, forward strand.
TCCAATACTGGCTGCCGATTTACTATATGAAAGCTTGTATTCCGTATACTTACTATTTTACTGTATCTTATTTACAAATTATTTGTTATTCGCATTATAAGAAATTGATTATGATTTTTTAAACTACAAATAAATGCCTAATTTATTTTTCATGAGTAGTTTATCCGATTTTACTATTCTAATTTGATTTGCATGGATTTGGTCTGACTTTAGCATGGTTGTTTGGTATTTGCACGAAATTACCGAAATGGCTTGGCTTGTTATATGTAATAATCTGTTCTATGCAAGCGCGTTGAAGAAGTATTTTGAATTTTTAAACTAACCAACTACTTGATTAACAGTGCACGTAAGCGGCCGGTTCCCTACAAGCGGCGTGAAGGGTCCGAATACGATGTTTCAACTTCATCAGGGTCAGGTGCAAATGACACGGATTCGGAATCTGACTTTTCCGACTAAAAGTTGGACACTGAAGCTGTTTTATTTACTAACGCTTGGATTGGAATTTTGGAGATTGGCCAAATTAAGAACTCAAGGTTAACATAGAGAATTAACCCAAACTGCTGTCAATAACTTGATCTGACACAACTCATGTGACTGTAAATGTTTCTTGATCAACTGATAATTAACTAATAGTTCTAGTCGAATCTAATCTGTTCTTCTGATGGCGATGGCATTGCTGATGAATGAATGTTGAATGTGTACTGAGAAACCGAGTGAATTTCTGCAAACGGTTGGCTTTTCGAATTGACAAAGATTGTAATTTGCAATCTTCAATTGGCGAATTGCAAACTGAAAATTCCTCAAGTCAACTGAGTGTGGGTTGATCTTTACGCTCTAACATTAATCTACAAACTAAGAATCTCATCGTAATTCATAAATGGTTCAAATAAATTGAATACATAATTAAATATAATGCAAAGCTTCAGCTGAAATTCTGGAATTACATTTTTTATGCAGCGAATTTGCATATTTTTTGATTGAAATTAGACAAATGCGAACCTGAATACCGAGAAGAGTAGACTGGGCACCATTTTAGCAAAGGTCAATTTTCTAGACCCACTATTTTCATTCATCTTTTTTAATATTTCTTCTTCAGTTTCAGGCTGATTGTCCAGATTTTGACAGATCCATAACTCGAATGGTTTGTAGATGTATGGAATTCCTTAAAAATCATTTTTAAAACATCATTGAACATTTCTATGATTCATCATTTTAGAATTTACCTCCTCGAAAATCATCCGCTTTCAAATTCCGCGGAGAGCATTCATACGTGACCTCTTGGTCAGGATCTGGCCTATGAACCGCACAAGGAACTGGACCCGAAATAGTGTCACAACTCGAATTCGGCTTCGCCAAACACTGAGAACGGGCTTTTCCAGCCTCTGGTGTCAACTCCTTAGTTTCATACCGAAATAATGGTGTTTTCTCATCATCCGCACAAACACAATCTCCATCCAGCATGTATCTGCTCGACTCGGGCGTTGCGGTCAAACTTTGGTTGGCTTCTGCACTCTTCGTATCCAGGCAACGAGTAGCCGGGAAGTTGTCAATACAGAGTTTCGTTAATCTTGCTACTCTGATTTCAGCTGGGGTAGGCCCTCCTAGGCTTCCTGATGGGGACTCGGCTATATCTTTAACTAGATCAAATTGAACTTGGCTTCTGACAAGTCCGGTCATTCCTGGAATTCCAGGTATTGGTCTCATGAAGGCAGCGTGCGCATTTTGGAATTCTGGAGGTTCTTTGGTCAGTGCTTCCATGAGTCCAACTACCTCCGAGGTCACGTCTCGAAACTGTTTCAGATTACATCCATTTTGACCTATGTTCACTGGGTGTTGGGCTACTTCGAGTATTTCGTCGACCATAAAGTATGCGGTTTCAACTTGGGAAAGTGTAATCAAGCCACTGGCCGTTGCAATGACGTCCGGTGAGACTCCGCCCAGGCTATGCAGCAGGGCCTGAGTGTACAGAATTGAGTCGGAGCCGCATACTGGAATTCAATTCAATTATTATGATATAATGTTACGTTAACTTGGTCATTGATTGTAGGTTAAAAATGTCCATCGTTTCAATTACCTACCGTTGTCGTATTTATTGCAACTCAGGAATTCGGGCTTATTACATTTGATGGTGCCCTGTAGGTCGCATATTGAGCCTTCCTCCGCAACGCAGGCCGTAGGGTCCATCGGATCAGGTAAGTATGAATAGGGTGTGTGCTTAAATCGGGGATCCGGATGTTGAAAACATTTGCATATACCCGTCCCAGTCGTCGCACCCGGGATCGGTGGTTCACATCGAAGCGAAGGGAAACTGTCCACATTCAAGCAGAGCTTAGCCAGCGTACCTGGATAGCCTGGATACGTTTTCAGCTGGTCGAAGTACACTTTTGGATCCTCTCCTTCCAGGACAAAATGACTGATATAGTCTGTCCAATCTGCAACATCACAGGACTGTCCCAGCAGGAGCCAAGGGTTAGGTCTCGTGTAGTCCATCTTGTAGCCTTTCGGAAGCGGGCTTCCAGGTGCAAAATGCGTTTCGTAGTGATCCTTACACGAATACACGAATTTCTTGGCATTATTCGTCCAGAAACCATAGTCTCGAATGTGGGAGATCACGAGTTGGGGTGAAATGGCAAAAATCAAAATTCCAGTGAGGAAACAATGATGGACGAACATTTTTGAGCACTGTTGGAAGAGTAACGTGTTTCATCGAATTTGGTTAATGTTAGAATAAAGGCGTTCGATTTCTGATAATTGTAAATTGTAAATTTGGCCTTGGAAGGAATTAAAGAAAATAAATAAATGTACTGTCATCGAATCATCGCCAAGACAACGATTTTGAAGCAAGTGACTAACTAGCAAACTGGGTCAGACATGGGTCAGACATGGGTCAGATATGGGTCATAGTCATGGGGTATATGCCTCATCAAATCTTTTTCGGATAATGTACCAAAATAATAGCATAATTTATATACAAATAAAACAATGGCATCACGGTTCACTGATGAAGATGAAAGCTTTTACATTAAAAATTCGGAATAAATTAACATCCATAGACAGACGAGTAGGAACAACATTTTAGGGAAATACGCTTGCATAACACCCAGATTGTTCAATGGACGACGTTCCGTGATATTTCCATGAGCATTCGCCGGTAGTTGATCCCCACAAACTTTCAACTCGAAGGCAGTTAGTTGGGTTGCAATTTCTGGAACAATTCAAAGTTAATGCAATTCCACTAGTGACAAATTCAGGGAAATGCATTTTGAATTAATTTCTTACCATAATGTTTGACTTTTTGATGCTCCGTGACATAGTCACTACACTGAATGTTTTTATCCGCTGCCTCAACACACCGAACCGGACCATGAATAGTTGTACAAATAGTGTCCAAACCCGCCAAACAGAATCCTTTGACCTCAGTATAATTAAACATCCCTTTGAGTCTTCCACAGACACAGCTGTCCGTTGTTGAACTTCCTCTTGCCTTCGTACATACCTTTGGATGATACAAAGAAATTACCTGGACATTTTGACCAGGCTCGATTTTGAAGAATTTTGACCGTTAAAACATGTTAAACTGCTTTACCATGCTCGGAAAGTAGTCCAAACAGAGTCTCGTGTGTGCATCCGTATCGTTCCATTTGACATCAAACATACTAGTAGCTAGGGTTCCATTAATGCCTCTCATCTCCAGAACAGCATTCAGAGCATCATAAAACGGACCATCCAAATCAATACTTTCAATAACTGCAAGATAAGGTCCAGCATTTCGTTTCCATTGTGTAAAGTTACATGGACTTCCAATTGGAATCGTATCCTTCATTTGTAATTCGAGTAAGAAATTTTCGATGCCGCCTTCACTCTTGGCCGCTTGTAGAAGTTCCTGAGGCGTGAAGCTCACTTCTTCACCAGCAAATGCATTTTCCATGAGTGGCACAATTCCACCACAAACACCTGGACCATATATGCCTTGAATGTCACTATTTCTGGCTAAACACATTGAGCATTGTTATGTTTATTTAATGCTTACCGACTTCAGTGTTGCATCTGATTCCAGGAAAACAATTGATTTTCTTGATCCTAAATTCCTCTGTGAAATCTCCTTCACAAACTGACCCTTCCACGCCCAAACACTGTTTCTTAAGCTCGGACTGCGTCGTTGAATTCACAGGAACAAAGTGGTACGGTGTATGGGACGCATTGAGGCAGATGCAAGTCGAGGTAACTTTGTCACACTCCAGAACGGGAAGACGATCAGGATACAAGCAACTTCCGGTCAAGGTCGACGACGCACTCACCTTCTTACTGAACACATGCAAGGGCTCTCCACTCGCCAGAAAGTCATTCGTGATAGTTTGCCAGACTTCAGGTTGACATGGCGTTCCGAGCAGGGCCCAAGGGTCATCCGGCATGGGAATGTCCATCTCAGTTCCCTTCTTCAAGATCTTGTCATGCAAATTCTGAAGGGCTATTAGGTATTTGTCATGATTCTTCAACCAGTAGCTGAGGTAAGTTGGGCTTTGAGTGAATTTAACTTTTTCAATGAATTTGGGCGTATTGAAGGATCGACCGAAACTGGAACTTAGGGCGGAGATGTTAGTTAAAGGTTGTGTTTCTACGTCATCGCTTTCTGGTACCGCAAGGATCGTTCCAACAATTTGAAATAACACAATAAACTGTGTGCACTGCTTAATCCAGTATTGGTACACATTCCGCTCCATTATTGATTGGATGCTTTTAATTAAGTTTCGAAGATTCTTGAAGAATGGCGTCACATCATGGACCGTTGCGTTTCACAAACTAACAAAAATTATTGGAGCAAAAAAAAATTTGAACGTTTTCGCGAATTCAAACTGGAGTGGGACGAAATTCTTGATAGCAAGCAAAAGTTGAGCGTTTTCGCTAATTCAACGGCCGCGGGACAAAATTATTGAAAGTAAACAGAATTTGAGCGTTTTCGTTAATTCAAACGGCCGCGGGACAAAATTTTTCAAAGCAAACAAAATTTGAACGTCTTCGTGAATTCAAAGGGCTTCCGCCAGAGAAAATTTATTGAAAGCCATTCAAAATCAAAGCTAATAAACGTTGAACGTTTTAACAAATTCAAACGGCCGCGGTGAAATATTCAGCGTTCAAGGTCTATGAGCTCAATGCTTTTTTCATGCTCAATCACCTCACTCACGTCACAACTCATAATACCGAAAATTCGAAAAAAAAATTCCAGACTAGACAAAAGTTCAATTTTGATTCCAAAATTTTTCATGAACAATGATTGTGTCATTTGGAACAAGTGGAATAAATGTCATACATAAATATCAATTCAAAATTAACACGGAGATGCTCAATTTTTACAGATTCTTAAATATGCACATATTAATTTTAATCAATGTACACTTGTTTCATAAACATTGAGTAAATCAGCTACAATACAGTGCACACGTTAAAAAATATTACATAAATGGTGTCAGAAATTCAATATGTGAAGCAACTCTCGTGTAAACACCCGGGCTACCGGCTCGCCCGCAGCCAATGCCAAAAGAAACAATTCCTTCTTGAATCCAAATTCCATTTTGAAAGCACACAAGTGGACCTCCGCCGTCACCCTGTAATTAAAAAGTTTAAAATTTAAAAAAATTTAATTCAAACGAAAACAGCTGCCTAAATCTCACTGTCATGTTTTATAATAATAATTATATGTACATACATCACAAGCGTCCTTTCCTTCATCTCCGGCGCAGAGTGAATTCGGCGGAAGCTTGTAATCGGGCCCAAAATTCCGTCGTAATTTCCGCTCGCATTCCTTATTTTCCCACAGTGGAACGTTCACTTCTTTGAGTATTACCGAATGATCTGCGTCTAGGTGAAATTGTTTATTGAATTGTTGTAAGCTTATAGACCGATTGAAAAACTAGAACTTAAATTTTTTAACAATTTAACAAATTCTTAACAATCTAGGTACGACTGAATTACAAAAGTGTTTTTACTTTCGCTAGGTCGTCCCCAACCCGTAACGACGCAAGTGGCGGAAGTTAAATTCGACTTGAATCGTTCCGACGTCTGTAAAGTGGGTAGACAAATCGTTCCAATATTTTCCCGTGTTTCAATTTCCGAAATTGTGCGCACTAAGGTGAGAACTGCGAGATCATTTTGGAGTGCGGATGTGAAATTGGGATGTAGGATCATGCTGCTTACCAAAATCTGTGTATAACAATAGAATACTTCGAAATTGTACAAAATACAATCTTGATGTCCATTTCTATAATTTTCTAACCTCAACATGCGGAATCGACTCCGAATTTGAAGAAACGTCATATTCTCCAACACGGATTTTCAGCCGTTGGTTTCTCTTACCCTTCACATAAGGGCTGATGCAATGTGCCGCAGTTAGCACTGTGCGATTGGAAATTAGGCTGCCACCGCATATGTAGAGATCGTCTTTGGCTTCCAAGATGGCCACCTGTCGAAGAAAATCCATAAGTTGTTTGAATTCTTGAATTTCATTGAATTACGAATGATTAATTACATGCCACGGCCATTCTTTAAAAGCAGCAACAGAATCCACATTGCCTTGATTAGTTGACACGCCGCATTTTGAATTTGAAGCCTTGTGATTCGGTTTCGATTTGGGTGCCACAGTTGTATTTGTGACTAAGGCCTTCATGGAACGCTTAACCGGGTCATTCAAGAAACAACAGACTTGGGAATCGGATAATCCGCAGTAACTGTAGATTTGACCCTTCTTTGCCATACAACTCCAGTATTCCATGCACTCACACTCAGATACCCCAACACTAGTTGCATTACTGGGTTTAATTGTAGTAGTTGATGCAGTTTCAGTTTTGTTGACATTTGACTTAATGATCCTCAGATTGAGCGCTGTGCTATTCCGCGTTTTAAATTGACCAAACGTTCCGTTGTTGGCAAATATTAGGAAAATGTATATTCCAAAGATTATCGAAGTTAACTTATTTAACCAAACTATTTTAAACCCCATTTTAAAGAATTTGTACTGTAATTTTGCGGCCAGCTTTAGCAAATGTATTTGTACTAATGAATCAATAACTGCTTCACGTCTCAGTTGTAAGGGTTGCGAATTTCAATGCAAAAAATATACGCATCTGCACATGCACAGGGGAGTGGTTCAATGGTTCATCAGCCAGAAGTGCACGTTGTACGTACGGCGTACAATATGCATAAAATTGAAAGTTGTTTTTAACGCTAATACAGCGAAACAATGGATAGGCAGGTACCAAGTAAGTGATTTAAAGATGTTAAGGTTGTCTAAATCTTGATTGACTGATAATTAAGTAATTACTCTTTTGTGTTGCAGTCGTACACATTCAATCGTTGTACACTTCAGTAAAAAGCTTATATTTGTATAAAATAGCACAGTATACACAGAACTCAATCTCCTGATAATATCCAAATACAATAGCTGCAATTAATATTCAATATTCTATAAATGAAGTGTTTATTGTCAAAAATTTCGGGGCAAAGTCCACTGCTGCTAAAAATCTAGAAGTTTCAAATAAATCCGGTGAATCATCATTTGAAGATTAGAACTTTGCTTTGGATTTGGATGAGTGTAATGGAAATATAATATGTATATGATTGTATTGATAATATATAATAATGATTTATTGATTTTGATGTTTTAAAAATACAATATATTTAATTAAAAAATACGCAGATCAAAATATGAAATGCCGCCATTTTATTTCTATTAATTTTTTAAAAATTTGGACTACGTACGTGTCAGCCAACCAATTTGCCACTGTCAAGGTTAGTGTTACATTTTCTTATCAGTGACGTTAATAATTGATGTTTCCGTTGTTTCAAAACAAGCTGCTCGATTTGCTATCTTGTCTAGGATGTGGAAACTTTAGCAATAGAAGGCATAAAGGCATGTTAAACTTGCACACGTGT
>JAQFYU010002128.1:0-12630 GCA_034694905.1 Ceratophysella granulata
TTTATTTAGGTATATGTTAAGTGATTAGATGTGATGAAGTGTTAAATGAAACTTTATAAAGCAAGTGGCATCAGATAGTGTCTACGACATACACGGGTTCAGAATTTTTTCAAGGTTCGCATAATGAGGAATCTGGTTCGCGCAATGAGGATTTTCTCCGGTTCGCATACTGAGGATTCGCATACTGAGGAGCCACCATATTAGGTAGGGTGGATCTAAGTTAGTCACCAAGGTGGCAATTACTCACCCTCAGTAGGAGATTATGATTAGCTTGGGGACTAACTGGATCCATACACTCTAATAAAGGGCTCGCTTATTGCCGGTTTTACCGCCGCAATAAAATTAACATGAATTGTCAGTCACGGAAATCTTCACCGTAGGAAGTACCCTTCACATTGGGAGTTTTTCCAAATCCAACCGACAGACTGTTTATATTGATTATTGAAGGTCTACCGTTGTCGTTCCGAGGATATCGTCCAGCGATGAATTCACTGGAATACTTCATCAGAACCGCCTACAATACGATTGCTGCCCGAGCGGCGAATAAATTAAGGACACACCAGCTAAACGATAGCATTCCAACCTTGAATCCAGAGGATCAAGCAGAGATCACGAGCCTGCTCAACAAATGTACAAGTAGTGACATCGGTCTACATAGATCCATGTCCATTGTTGGAACAAGTCACGGGAGCTCTGTGAGCTACATTGGAGTTGCAAGCAATCGTTGGTTCACTCTGGGAGTATTTATTCTACGTCCTGGGAATAGGATCCCACTTCACAATCATCCCCAGATGTTTGGAGCCTTGAAGGTTATTCATGGCTCAGTCCGCGTGACCAGCTACACTGTAACGCGTGATCTTGGAAATGAGGTAAGATAAAAGACTGTCCTCACTCATTCTGCTCCTTCTGCTACTGCTGGTGATGCTGTACTGCTATTGTGGAAATCATAAAAACGCCTGCAAAACTTAGATATTTGTTTATCTGTGTACAGGTCGTAGCTTTTCAAGAACCGTCGGTGACACTTACTCCAAACTCGTCTCCAGCCGTTGTGTCTCCGATTCAGGGAAACATTCACGAAGTGGAGTATGTGGACTCCGTTTCTTCTCCCCTCAAATATGCAGCATTCATAGACTTTCTATCTCCACCATATGAGGAACCTGAAGATTTGAGCTATGTGCCATGTGAATACTTCCGCATCAAATCTTACGGAAGTTCCTCGGACAGCGGTCATGATGTTGGAGACAAAACAGTGGTTACCCTCGTGAAGTGTCCTTCGCCCAGAGAGTATTCAAGTGTAGATGCACCATACATGGGCACATCGCTCCAATTCATTCGGGAACTCGAACGTCTACACCCGGCCAGTCAACTGAGCTACTGAATCCACCATGACATTTAATTTGACTTTTTAAAAATTGTGCAGGTTCACGCGATGGGATGAATTATTGTCAGCGCGTATACTCAATATCAATGCTGTGTAAATCATTAAAGCTTCTGGCTTATATTCAAAGAACTGTCCGATGATGTACAAATAGATTGCATGGGTATTTAACATGCATGTAAATGCGCGCTTCTTTCAACCGGAAATGAATGCTACTGGCAGCATGCGCCCCATTTCGATACGAGAGAATGAATCGTTTTCCGCAAAAACTGAAAGACTTAAAATGCGCTGCTGGATCAGCATACATAAATACTTAACACTTTCTATTTGAGTACCTGCTCTGTTAAGTGAAATAGAAGAACGTAACGCACGAGTTGACAGGATATAATTTTATGCTACGCAATTTCGATCGTTTTGCATGCGGAATATTGAGCTATCTTGTCAATAAAACCTTCAGTTCAATTCAAGAGGAATGACCTGAAGTTAGGGAGAGTCATTCTGTAATATATTTCGAGAACAATATTCAACATTTAAAGTAGGGGTGTATTATACTTCTAAAATCTTAAGCAACAGAAGTAATGGAAGTATTAAGTACATATTATGTAGATATTATATTGTGGACTGGTACAAAATTCAATATTCCATAAAAACATAGTTATTACGTAGTGCTAAGGACACTTGGAGTTTGAAAATTCTTATTTGGCTTCGACGGACTCTGTTATTTTTTCAACCTTACAAAACCGTCGTCAGTTTATTTGAGAATAAAACCTTGTAATTAAATTCGGCTTCACATTACATTGGAATACATTATGCTATTCCTTACGTATCTTTGTCTGGTTCCAAGAGTTGAACGAGTGGAGTTTTGTTCCCAGTTTTTTGATCCGTTCGAAGTAATAATTCTGATTGTAAGCCACCCGCTTCTTCTTCGTCATCTTCGGAGTCTGTATCAGAGTCCAGTACACCTTTTCCAGAGTCTTCAGAGTCAGAATATGTGGCTAAGTTCTAGGAAATGAAAATTATACTAGTATGACACGTTGCATGATTGATGAGCGTCATTCACAAGATGAAATGAAGATGCCTACCATCTCAATGTAAGCCTCTCCTTCAGCAGGAACGCTGTCAATCAAAATGCTCTCCTTGTCCATAGTTTCAAGCTGTTCATTAGCAGATTTCATTTGGGGAAGAAATGCTTTGACCTTTCCAAGTATGGACGAGGCTTCAAGCTTAGATGTGGTGGGTGCTGTCCTTCGTCCCTTCATGAGATTCTCCATCATTACCTCCTTCCGCATTGAGACTACAATTTTAAATACGGGGTGCTTAAATTGCATGAGCCTCATTAGGGCAGGACAGTAAACTTATAAGGTATAAAAGTGTAAATTAGAATGCAAAGAACAACGAATTGCGGTCAATTTCATCTATTGTCAACACAAGAATTGGGAAACATGACTGCAAACCAGTTTCAAAGTTCTGCGTTGATGCGATGTTTACTAGTGACATTGTCCCACGAGGAGAACGCTACATACATAATACCACTAATATTTATATTTATTTATCCAAACGTGGTTGATTTCAAATGATGTTCAAACATACAAATGCACAATGACTACCCATAAATGGGATTTACATCATTATGCCGTAATACTTAACCAGAGTTGCATAGATTGAGGTAGAAGGTAGAAGCGCATTAGAATTAGGAATCGGCACTTCCGAAAAAACGAAAAAGATGTACAATAGTATTATGCAACATTTGAGATTGCTGGACAACGAACTCGCTTTCTCTTATGAGGGGTTACGTCATCATCATGTTTTGTATTTAAATATTCCTTGATCGTTGTACCGTGCCGTGTAAACAGCAGCATCTCGTACAACGTAAGCATAATATGTACGTACATTCAACATTGCAGCATGCATGGGAAATCTGACATAATATTATACTTAATTAGATTACGAGAACGAAAGGTGAGAAGGAGAAGGAAGGAAGGAGAAAAAGGGAAGGAAAGGAAAAAGGTAGAAGGAAAGGGAGAAAAGAAAGGAAGGACAAAGGAGAGGAAAAGCAAGAAAAAGAAAGGGAAATAAGGGAAAGAAAAGGGGATAAACAAGGCAATAGGAAGGAAATTCGTAAGAATAACGAGGTTAAGAAGCCTTATGAGTGAAAGCTGTGATGAAATTTTAACCCTAAATTCGAGATAAAGCCTTCAAAACTATCATTAAATCATTAAATCATAAAATATTCATAAAATCCTTCCAATAACCACGAAAATTTCTTGCGCCTCTTGCAACTACATGTAAGGCCGAAAAGTTGTACATGAGCTACAGCCACAGTGAAACAAAATTTTCTCGCAGTTTGCGCAAGGTGAAGGTGAGCGCTTGATTATGAGAAGATTTTTCTCAAATGACAGATTTTCCATGTATGCATTGCTGTTTGCAGTTGCAGTTACCACAACTGTCAACATTTTGCCTTGTCCTTGTCCCATTTCTCGGCATTAGCTTTATATATTTCATGTAAACATACATAGTACATTATGTAGTACAATAAAAGTGTGGACCATACTTGCGAATTCTGAAGGTATTTCGAGACATGGATTCTGTTCCTCTTTCTTCTTATCCACTTTGTCCATCTCTCTTCCGAAGACCACGACTCAAATAATGACAAGTGAATCCCTACTGGTGATGTGACTTTCTAAGTTTTGGAGCCGTGACTTGAAGGTTGAATGACACTTGAAGTCCACCTAACTGGTACTGTACTGACTGACGACTGACGACTGACGACTGACCTGACTAGGACTAGGAGGGGGTTGACTGACAAGGTGAGCAAAGAAAGAGCACATGGCATTTGGCCGAGGAGTGAATGGTTTTTCCATTTCCCTTATGTCTCAAACTCAATGCAACTTGGCCTCATCATCAGCGAACCAAAGTCAAACGCTCAACATCTTTGCCGCGCTTCAGATACCTCGGACTCAGAATAAAAAGCAGACTGCGACCAACCAGTTGCAGTTATTTCTGGGTATTATTGTCTTAAACAATAAATTTCGACACCTTTAACATAATATATAATAAATTCGTGTTAAATTCATAAATAATAATATTTACCTATTTCGGAAAAATTGGTAGATTTGAATGCAATCTATATAATTCAGGATATAACGATTGCAAACAAATCTTCCGTTTTTTTTTAATTTACCTAATCTCCTTGAAAGATTCTGCCACACTCAACTTTATTTTGATAAAAATCACTATACGTCAATATTTTTCGCTTTGCTTAATTTTGGTATGAGAAGATCATCACGAATCACGACTTCAATTTATTCAATTTTAATTCACAAAATTCTCAGTTCTCAGCTGACAAAGTTTATAGCTCTTCAATAAATTCTAGGGCCAGTTTCTTTGAACGGTTTTCTGAATGCTGGAATAAAGTGAATGGCAAATGGCTGTTATGTCATAATTTATAATAATACTCTATCAGTAATGTGTTAGTTTAATATTATACATAGATCATAATGTACTTTATACTGTATGCTTTTCTTTGTGTCTGAGTTCAAATGACTTTGATTACTAAACATTTCAAGGGGAATTTAATACCACACAAAACACGCACGATGCTCATAAAAAAAATTACATACGAGTGAGTACGAGGATTCAACGATGTATTTGGCAAACATTTTAGTTTGTTTAATTTGTTTGTGTGATTTTTTTAATCTAATTTAGCGCTTAGTCGTTCTTTCGGCTCGGCTACCAAACGCTTGCATTTCGGTTTGGGGTAACTGATACAATATGAATGTGTTGGACTCGAAGCGGGATAGAGAAAGACATTTGATTCTTGAGGAAATTCCCTCCAAATTCCATCTGGTCTGGAATCTGGAAATCCAAAAAGAAAGCGAAAAGTAACAGTTGGTGGTGGTGGTGAGTGGTGACGATTGACGTGACGACGGACATCCATAAGCTGCTGACGGACAGGTGGCAGGTACAAGGTATTTAAATGTCTATGTGATGTTTACGTGGAAAGTCACTGCACTAAAATTTCAATTTGATCAACTACAATTTGTGGTTCACGATAATGCGAGATAAAGCGCTGCTGCTGACTTCTAAAATACAATAATTGGTTCATTTTTTGGCAACATCAAGGAAGGAGGAGTATTTGACTTCACTTGAAGCCCAATGTTGAGTGCCGAATGATGGGGAACTATGGGGAAAACATTGAGGTGTGTTAACCTTAACTCTTGGTTTTTAAATCGCTTGACGTTGATTGTAAATGTTAAGCCCTCCACCAATCATTCTTACTCTTTTATTTCCAGCAATATGAGATTAAAGATTTGCTGGGGAAAGGTGGCTTTGCGGTGGTCTATCGAGCTCGTTGCTATCGGACGGGCCAAGATGTAGCCATCAAGATGGTAAGCTTCGAACATTTTTGGCTATCATGTGACATGTATGACACCTACGCATCACACATTTTGATACACATCACATGTGTATATACCACATGTGGTCATACATATACATAGATATACCCTTTACACAAAGTTATGGGTAATGGAAACGCTTAACAACTAAGCATACAACGTGCAGTCTTTTTTCAATTTGAGTTGAGGCTAAACTGTAAACTGAAAATGTAAATAAGATAGACATTGCGATACGAAGCAACAAAAAAATTTGACCGTCCCTTGAATTTCTAATTTGCATTTTCTTTCAGATTGACAAAAAGTTAATGACGGCGGCTGGGATGGTGAGCCGCGTGAAGCAGGAAGTGTCCATTCATTCTCGCCTGAAGCACCCGGCTGTCCTTGAACTCCTCACCTTCTTTGAAGACGAGCTCTATGTCTATTTGGTTCTGGAGTTATGTCACAATGGAGAACTGCAGCGGTATCTCAAGACTACCAAGTCAGTTCTTTCCGAAGGGGAATGTAAGTTCGTTTATTTTCACACTTCGTCGGACGTGATGAAATTCTATTGTATATTTTTGATTTCTTTCTCGTTGAGCTTCGAATATTCTGCGTCAAGTTGTGGAAGGTCTACTCTATCTCCATTCCCATCAGATTGTCCATAGAGACTTGTCATTAGCTAACCTACTTTTGACGAAGGATATGGATGTTGTGAGTTCCTTGCTTATTTCGTACATTGATCTACTATTTTGCGAAGTGAAACATGCTATACCTTTTGATGCAGAGAATTGCAGACTTTGGACTTGCCACCCAGCTTACGAGACCGGACGAGAAACATTTGACCATGTGTGGAACACCGAACTATATTTCGCCTGAAGTCGCCACTCGAGCAGCACATGGTTTAGAAACAGATGTCTGGGGACTCGGTGTCATGTTGTACACGATGTTGGTGGGAAAACCACCATTTGAGACTGAGGATGGTGTACGATCAACTCTAACCCGCGTTGTCATGTCTGAAGTTAATTTTCCATCAACTATGTCTATTGAAGCAAGAGACTTGATAACATCTCTGCTTAGGAAGAATCCAAGAGACAGGATTAAGCTGACTGGACTCCTAGATCATCCGTTTATGACCAAGAATAACTTGGTTCATCGTTCCGTGTCCAGCAACTCGAATCGAAGTGATTCGAATCATCGCTGGCTCCCGCATGACAGTGGAGTCTCTTCTTCGTACCAAATATCTTCACTTTCCCATTCTCAGCCACTGGAATTTTCGAGTACGTCCAGAGTTCCCGTAATCAACGGAGCACATCGGCGACAACAGCGGCCTGAGTCACCTCCGCGGTCAGTAATTAGCCGCAATGCTACTCCTTGTTGTATTGGCCATCCATCAACAAGTATTCGGAGGGAGGATTGCAGCCACTGCTTCCAATCCAATGAACATGTTTGTGCAACAAACATTGATCGTCTGGACCCTCCCCGTGGGGTTAGAAGTGAGAGTTATCTGGACTATGGAAATCAGCTATCGGGAACTGTTCCTCGGTTCGATGCACCCGCCAATCCCGGCAATCGATATCATTCTGAGCCTAATCCGTCGGAGTTGAACAATTACTGGCCTGATCAGCCCAAGTCACACTTGAGTGGATGCGGAGGAATTAATTCTACGAACTCAAACTGCAGTCATGCTTTCAAGACTTGTACGCACAACCAGTGCCCTCATATGGACTCCTGTTCTTGCTTCCATGGCAAGAGCAGTACCTCTGCTGGAAGAAATGTGGACTGCGGGCCGTCTTCCAGTGCTCATTCACAGGATTTCGAGAGTCGTCACAAGATACTTCATGGAAACTTTTCCGGTGTTCCGAAGCTTGGTGTTACTGCAAATGTTAACATGAGCGGAAATTCTCAACATTACTCAAATACCAATAGTTCATCAGAAGGGAAGTCAAATCGTTCGGGAATACAGATTCCACCCATCTTCTCAAAGCGTCTTCGACCTGTTCGACAAAAGACAAAACATGTCATCTTTAACATTATGAATAGCAGTGAGGTCTGCCTCGAATTTCTCAAAACTAAGGACGGGGTTGAAAAAGTTTCAGAAGTGATACGCATTTCTCCAGATGGAATGAGGGTAAGAGTGAAATGTCACAATAGTATTTTATTTATTTATTTATTTATTTGAACTCCGACTAATTGAATCACACAGACAGATCTATAGACAATACCTGATAGTATATGTTGTCATGTGAGCCTATTACACCACCATTGCTTAAATGATCTTGTATTTGCAGATTGTGGTGTATCATCCTTCCAATGGAAAAGGAGTAGTCGTGGGTCCTGTCCCCCCAGCTTTGCCAAATGAAGGAGCCGATGCAATATACAATTATGAAAATATTCCTGAAAAGTTTTGGAAAAAATACACATCCGCATCCAAGTTTGTCAGTTTGGTGAAAAGTAAGACCCCCAAAGTCACATATTACAGCGGGAGTGGTAAATGCTTCCTAATGGAGAACAGCCCAGATGCCGACTTTGAATTGTGTTTCTACGAAGGTAATGTTTTGACTATTGACTGGAATTTGGCCCGTTTGGAAACCGTACTACAATACAGATACGAGTATCAAGTAGTGTAGTAGTAATGTATTGTATATTATATTGTATTCGTCTAAGCAACAGGTGGGAAAATAACGAAGACCGGAAATGAAGTAAAACTGATGGAATCCAACGGAACATGCTTTGATTTTCAAATCACAAGCAGTCCACGACTATCGACCAGCGGCCAGTTGATGTGGGAGCATTTCATGAAATGTCTGAAACATTGTCAACGTCTCGAGACTACCATGGAAGGGTTGTCACAGGAGTCAGACGAAGCTTGTTTTCCACTTATTGTGGGTCGAAGACCTCAGCAGTACTCGAGACTTCAGCCTGTGGTCGAAAACAAAGAGAATATGCCTCTTCGGGATAGCATCAATGTTCCAACCGTAATAATTGAACTGATCGGATACACCCAACTGCTTCATCAATACATGTTAACAACCAAACTATTTTTTTATAGATGGGTGCTTATGAGAATTCGGTGGTCAGCACGAGAGAGGGTTCGACTGTCAACAAGGCGAAGAAAATTGTCCGAGAATGTGATCTAGTTGGGATTGGACGCGCAACTCAGCTCTCAAATGGGGACATCCATGTGTTCTACTCGAACGGAAGCCGGCTCATGGTCAACTCCACCTCTGCCAAAGTCTCCTATCTTTCCCATTCAGGACAATACGTTCAGTACGAAGAGAAGGACGTCATACCTCCGGAGATCAAGACTAAGTTGGGTCAGATGCCGCATATTCTCAAGGCGTTGATGGACTCAGCCTAACTTCTGCCCAGTTCCTCCTATTGTCACCTCACAGTCTTCTGTAAGTTACTATGTATCTATCCCAACAATTATTCCTGTATGCTGAGACACATGCTGGGCGTACTTGTGCATTGACAATCTTTCATATTGTTTTGTTTCTGAAAGTTTAAAAATATTGTTTCCACTGGTATATCATTAATTCTCATGGTTTGTTAGTAATGCACTTCAGCTTTTTGGAAATTACAGAACTCATACATTGAACAAGAAACCTATTATATTTTGGTTACTTTTGTACCCCTTATTTACGATTTAGATAAACGATAGGAATTTTGATATATAATATTATATAAAGAACGTTTAATATGTTTGTTTCTCTTGTTTTCTACATTTCATGCAATATTTATTCCGTTTCTGGTCATAAATAGCTGCCGTAAACCGCTTAGAACTTACTTACGTTCATATATTTATTTATAGTATAAACACATTTCATATCGGACTGATTCAATCTTATCCCAATTGCAAATGCCTCAAATACTCCAGCCTGTAAACCTAAGTTAGCAAGAAACTGTTCAAAGTTCAAAGATTAACACTTCTGCCACTTAAACCACTGACTGGATGGTTTATCACCAGTGCAAATTGTATGTAATATGTATAATGATACTAAACCTACTTCATTCATGTAAACTGTAAACATACTTATCCTGATCTTCGGGATCGAATATTCAGAAACTAGCTAAGTGTTTAATATGTGCAAAATGCTATTTTAACAATTCGTCCCGCCTGAGTGAAATTACTATGTACGATACGACCAATTTTAGATTACAGCAGTAGGTAGGTAGTAGTGGTCGAAGTTGGTCACTCTAAAACTTGTATGATTTAGAGATATTCCTAAAACTAAAAAATATAACTACAATTTGCATTTGTAACTGCAAAAAACTACAATAAATATGTACAAAAATAAAAGAGTCTATGAATTACGAAAGGAATTAACACCTACAAAGGTGTGCAACGTACGACACATAAAATAGGTTACTCACGTTCACGTGTACTGAAACTACTTTGGTCCTGGTAAATTACTACTAAGGCAAATCACTTTTTCGCTGAGAATTCCTCACAATTCGAGTGTCATGGTCAGATACAAAAATCTGGTAAAATGGTATGCTGGAAGTTTAGAATCGATCCTTCCCTGCCAAGGCTGTCATTTCGGATTCTCCTGTTGTGAAATACTGGAGTTCCTGGAAATCCTGTAGTTTCTCGTGATCCTTGATGTGAGCGTAGTTGGCGGAGAGACACATCAAGTAATGAACCTGGTAATATTTTTTCAAAATTATGTTTTGAGTCTCTAAACTTGTCCAAGTCTTAATTTTTCAGAAGAAATGAACTTACGAGGCTCATGATGACCAAGGCGCTGGAAATTGTGGCCACAATGAACATGACTGTCCCTCGCTCCACGTAATCCTTGCAAAAGTTTTTGATTTCATTCTCGCAAACCTTCATGTCATCTTGGCGAATTGAAGATGGAAACAGGAAATCTAAATCAGTTGAAAAAAACCGTGAGGCCACAGCTCGAGTAATTTGCAACACACGCACTAACAACTAATATGCTTGTATTACAGAACTGCGTGAAGTCAATACAGTTATCCGGTTCATAAGGCGGTATTTTATGGGAACACATGGACCAGAACAGGCAGTATGTCGTCGTGACGACCACCAGGAAGCAGAACATTCCCAACCAGGCTAATTGCAGAATGTACGTGATCACCATAAACTGGAAGGCGATATAAGTTGAAATCATTATGAACTTTGTGTTATGCTAAATCCGTGGCGCTCTATTGTTCAGCAGAATCCTGGTACATTGACACTCACCACAGCACAGGAAATTCGTCCGCCAACCCGGGCTCTCCATGCTTTGTAGACGGATCTCCGCGTCTCACCCGTTGTGAGGAAGCCCACAAACAGAATCATGAGACCCAGAGCTCCCATGCAAGCTCCGATGATCACAAAGGCCAGTTGAACAGTGTCCAGCCATTCTACCCGGAAGTAGAACACGTCTTCAAACATCCTCCGAGTTATTTCCGCTCCACGGTACATTGTGCCGCAGAAGACGCCGACTCCAGCCAGACACATAATTGTGGCAATTAGTGTGGCGTAAGGCATTCTGGTCATGCAGTGTTGACAACCCCGACCTGCTTCATCATAATATCAATTAGCACATAGTTGTATATCGCTATAGTTTCAAAGTATTTGAAAAAGCTCAAAATCTGAAACGTACCCATCCTGCCTGAGGTCTTATGGGCCAGCTAATTGTCACAAGGAATTAACAATCTTTTTGGAGATTTGGTGGATCAAAGTGGCTTCCGCTGATTCCGACCGTTTCCAATTAACGTGAGAAACGAGACTAAGTAAGTAGTTGGTTTATTCTTGAAACGTGTTGAACGGGAAGAAGCGGAAATGGTGCTAACGGTTCTTTAATTCAGTTTCACAAACCGTGAGAAAATAGGCGTTGTCAGAAATGTGGAGAGCTAAGAGGAGCAGTGTATTGGAATCCGAGTCAGAACTTTAAAAAGTGACTCCTCGTCAACAATGTAAACAGAAAGGGCGATAAAAATAATCTTTTGCTCTTGTTTGCTTACAATAGGATCTGCTGGGATGGAATAGAACAACGGGAGGAAGAAGGATGCGGACGGATGACTTATCTGTAGTTTAACACTTTGCCAAGCTTCATGCCGACTCAGATGACTGACGCTCAGAACTTGATGATGTGCACAAATCTCTTATCGCACACGTCTTCGACCTCTAACTGAAAAAATGTATTTAAAGAGCAGGCAGTCTCAGTTGGAAGGCCGTTATTTATAGGCTCGTTTGTGTCAACATCTCAGGATTGAAACAAAATACAATCAACTTTTTTACGAAAATATGACACATCCAGCTTCTGTATCAGAAATTCAGGATAGTCCACAAGAAGGTGTGGAAGGCAGAGGAAGTTGGTAGCTAGACAAAAGGCCAAATGCCCAGCCCTGGCCCAACGGTGTATTAACAATTGGCCAAACTATCTTTTTCTTGATACTGAGAATATCAAAAGATGAACGTTCACGCCAGAAAGGAGATAGAGCGAAAAATCAACGAACCGAGATCAATTTGGACAGATTGAGTAGAGCTATGTTCGTGTATAGCAATCTGCCCTATGTCTATGTGCATGTATTTACCTGTTGTTTTGTCACATTCATTCCTCTATGCGTTGGCACTACACACACTACAATAGACTCCACCTTGGGGTGCAACTGAACCAGGTGAGGTTTAAACTCCATCTGAGAGAATTTAGTTGTAATTATGCTCAGGTGTAACTCTGGTTGTCTCAGTTGGATCTACATAGGTGGTTCATGTGGAAGACGTCTGTTCCTTTTTCCTTTCCTTTTGTCTAATAAAAGTTTGGATTTCCATTGTTGTCTCGTCCTCGTCTGATGACAAGGAATTCATTTAGTGGGAAAAAAATTGTATTGAAACCCTTCTAAGGGAATTTGAAGTTGCGGGTATCCATT
>JAQFYU010002129.1:0-12629 GCA_034694905.1 Ceratophysella granulata
AAAATCGAATTCTGAGCAATACTCAACTCAACGATCGAATAACTCAAACAGCTATATAAATTATTACATAATATTGTTTACCGTATGAGCGTATTGCATTACGGAACGTGTAATAACAATTTATTGTTCTGAAACTGTGGCCTTGAGTACAATTTCCTTATATTGTTATTTACTGTTCATATAACTGCTGGGTCTTGGTCCACCTAAGGTGCAACGTTAAACATCCATAACCATAAGGAATTGAGTTGGTAAAATCGACACTCCTCAGTCAAAATACTGGAGCAGAGTCTCTGGTTTTTTTTTCTTGTAAGGACTTAAGAAAAATACAATCTACTCTACAACTTCATCTACCAGTTTTTGGATTAGTGGTCACTGAAAAAGTTATTACTGCTCAAAGTTGACTGAATCCAGGCATGAATTTGAGCAGCTGAATGATGTATGTTTTAATGTTGTGTTTAGTGCTGCAGGATGCAGTTACACAGAGATGGTGAATCTGAAATGTGGTTTTGTAATTAGAATTTATCTAGTTAGACATAGGAGTCTGCCGGCTGGGAGATCAGCGTGTGTTGACAACTTTTAACTATCGTTGTCTATTGGATACCCGACAACCCGCAAGCTTTTAGAGTAAACATTAAAAACTTTTGATGTTGCAAGTTGCAATTTGCAGTTGCAAGTATGAAGTATGTTGTAAATTAACGAATGTCACAAGTTCAAGAACTTTTACTGCATTGCACAATAACTGACGAAACAACAAATAACAAGAACGACTTTAGACGCTTGATTTGTTAAAACATGTTTGTAAGTTGATTAATTCGATTGTTTGAGCTGGGTTTGTGAGCTGGGTGTACGTGTACCAATGCTTTATTGGTATGTTGAATTTGATGATAAAATTTTATAAGAAAAATAGAAAGTCTTGTTCGAAAGCCAGTAGAACTATATTGTGAAAAAGGCATTTACTACGAATACTAGAGAATTTCCAAGCATCCCTGAACCCGAACCGTGAGATCAGTCATCATCATCATCGTCACTTTCACAGAAATCCCCGTCGGAGTCATACTTGGCCAATTCAACGGGCAGTGGCCCGTCATCCGATTTCAGGTTTCCCAAGTAGGTTTGAGTCACTGGGTCCAAGTCCAACGGAAGATTGCAGCCTTTGTAGCATCCAAGCTCAATGCAGTACTTGAGGAATGTTGACCAGTTGGGATCATGATGAAGGACATGCGGGTTCCCGATCACAATTAGGATTGCCTTTGCCCGGGTCACAGCCACATTGAATCTCTTTGGAGAAAATACAAAGCTGAGACGGTCCACAACTTTTTCCAACTGCTTCTCAGCCACAGAACGAACGAGTGACATGATCATGACCTTCCTCTCCCCGCCTTGAAACTCTTCCACTGAACCCACTTTTGGGATTTCATCCTGTAGAAGGCCAAATTCCAAGGCACGACGCAACTTCTCAACCTGTTACGATCAAACAAAATTATTTAACATACTGTATTAACTATCTGGTTTGATTTGAGTTTGAATGCAAAAACTAAAGTGACATACTCTTAGAGTAAAAAATATGCCAAGTTGACTTAACGTATTTCTTACTCTCTCTAAGGACATACTTGTTTGCGGTAAGGCGTGATAATTCCAATGTCATCGTTGCTCAGCCCATGAGCCCTCAATTTTCGTACGTAGTTGACCACCTCGATGACTTCGGCCGCATTGAACCAACTGGGGGAATCTGGATCTCGAGAACTCGTTCCCTGAATACCATGAAATAGAAGCGGAACGCCTTTGTCCTTCGTGAAGCTCAGAGAGTGACAGAGGTTGATGTCGTTGTCGGCGGCAGCTGACACCAACTCATCATCGTAGAACAGTTTGGATGGTAGTTTGAGGAGCGTGGGATGAGCTCGGTAATTTCTGACTAATTTAGTCAAAGCAATGGGATTATATTTTTCATTTGGAAATCGGGTTTCGTTTCGGGCGTACAATGGTCGAGCCATGAGGCGTTCGAGCAGAGACAGTGACAGGCCGCATTTGGAAGCAACGTCGCTCATTAGAACAGGTCCCAACTGTTTCGGATCTCCTGCCAGAATTACCTAAAAGACAGAATATATACATGAGCAAATAGACACAGATCGAAATTCATGATCAACAAGCTTTGTTTTTGTGTTTAAATCTTTTCTTTACACAGGTTTTGTATGTTTATACATAGTCACAGTGACTCACTTGTCCTGACTTGTCCAGTGCAACCAAAACAGCAGCAATGACAGCTTCTGGCTCCGTGCAATAACCGGCTTCGTCAACAAACACATGTGTAAAGTGTCCAGAGTCAAGACCGAGCTGGAAGAACTGTCCCGCAGTAGAACAGGTGCAAATAATGAGACGATGACGAGCTACAGTATCCAGATTCTCTCCATCGTTGCAGTAATCCCGAATGGTCTCTGGGATCTGGGCCTCTTGTCTCAAGAAACCAACGAGACGAACAAAGTCACCTGGTGAAAATTGTTTAGAAGCCGCCAAGTGTACTGCAATCACATCTGCAGCCGAGTTGGACGGAGCTACGACCAAAATTCTAAACAAAATAAAACCCACAATCAAAGGTTCCATATTTAGAAAGTTGTGATACACACATGCATCCACAAAATATTGATGTATCCCACCTAGAATTCCTGTCCATTGAGTGAACCTGGAGAATCGCTTCCACGACTGTAACAGTCTTCCCAGTGCCTGGTGGTCCAAATATAATATATGGAATTGGACGTCCTTGTCCACGAAGAATTCTTCGAACCGCATCCCTTTGTTCTTGGTTCAACATCTTATTGAACCACGTAAGCTTCATATTCCCACTCTTCAAATCCGGACCTTGTGTGTCGCTCACAAATTCTTGCTTCATACTGGCAACTCTGCGGTCCATATTTCTTCCGGAAGCATGGAATGGAATAGCTCGAGTATGAACGGGGGCTGCTTGCTTGTTACCCCGAAAGAGATTCAAAGACTTCACTGGCTTCTCAAGATCCTAAAGTCAAAGAAAGACGGTGTTTTGTGATTTTGAATTTTTACAAACAAGTTTTGTATATAAATAAATGGTTCTACTTGAGCTTCTGGAGCTTCCGCTTCCTTTTCTTTGAGACCATTCTCTGATTCAGTTGATGGTGTTTCTGGCAAGGCTTCGATTTTAGCAGCCACATCGTCGTCAGCCTCCAAGAACGGGATTCTGGCCGGCTTAATTGGAATGTCCATTTCAGGAAAGAGCCATTCTTCACCCAACAACTTGACGGCCTGGTCAACAGCATGATGTCCACGCTTGTATGTTGTGCGGCCGAGACGAAATTGAACCGTGACGAAAGTTCCATCGTACTTTAAACGAAATTGCTCGCTGAATTTGGCATAAATGTCATTTCCTCGAATGTCAAGTATAAAAGCTTCGTACTTCATATCTGAAAATGAAAATTGAGAAGAACGTGAGAGAATCACGTGGATACGAGTACATAGGTCAATTGGTTGAAGGAGTAGAACGAAGTGGATCTGTGAATGCATTTATCAACTTACTGCTCTCATCTGAACTGTCATACACGGAAATTGGGTCACCAACCAACACAGGTGGATGAAAGTCCTTCAGACCAGGAGCTTCGAAAGTATATTGCTCTCCTGCGGGACGAAGAATGACATGGTTCATGTCATACTGACGCCTGAGAATATCGTTCTCCATTTCTTCTAGCCAGAGAGATACCTTGAACTTTTCCTACAATTCAGAAAACACAGAAACCATTCCCAACATGCACTACACATTGCAACCCTTTAAATTCATAATAGTGATAGTTCAGAGTATAATACCAAGTAGTTTTGGATTCGTAATTCCTCCAGTACTCCAGGATACTGGCGAACGAGCTCCTGCTCATCCTGGTCTTTGACGATTTTCCACAAGCACTTGGGAACACTGTTCAACTCCAGACGTTTGCTGAGAAAGAAGGGTGACCGAATAGGCTGAACGCCACGCACCACTTGTCGTTTGTCATCCTGAATCATCTTCTCAAGTGTTTCGTCACTTCGTACTTGCTGCCACTGTCGACCTTTTCCATTCGCCACGTCCTTCACTTTGATTTCCTGGAGTATGCCCTCTTCAGTCGAAAGACCTGTCACAGTCACGTACCGTCCAATTCGGAAGTTACCAAAGTCAAACACGAGAAGCTCACGAGTGCTCCCTAGCATTGCAGGAATGCAAGACACCTAATCAGATCAGAATTTAAATTAGTTTTACTAGTCGAAATCGACCCAAAAACGCATAGGGCTGAACTTGCTTAAGGTACAAAGGCCCACCCTGCAAGTAAAGGTGCTAGACGGAAGTATCATAGCAATGATTTCCGTCGACTCTCGGCGCTCAAACTCAGCACGGAAGGCACAGACGGACTGGTCTCCTTGGACTGTGACTGATTTCAGTGCTACGGTATTTTCCGAACTGTTATGAACTTCAACTGATTTAATTAGAGTTGATCCAATCTTGACACCTCCGTAGGCTACTCCCTTCTTGGGCTCAATTCTCACACCGTACTTTTCCCTTTGCAACTCGAGCAGTGGGCCGGTCCAAGAATTTTCCGTTTCCAACCAATCTTCTGACCTGTATCCAGTTGCATTGTGCATTATTTATTGCTTATTATATTTGCCTTTTGAATTCCAACTTTTGTTTACTTTATATTTTATCGGTATGTTTTTACTAACTCTTCGATAAATTCATTTCCTAACCAAGCGTAACCTAAAATAAGATTAAAATGCCACTGTACGCTAGCTTACTCCTTGGAACTGGAGGCATAGTTGTAGAAATTGGAAGGGGTGACGGAAATAGCTCTCCAAGTGCACCGTTCATTTCCCTGAGTCCATTCCACTGCCACAGCGCAAACACAATCTCGAGGGGAAGGCAACCGATCATTCTGACAGACGGATGCATCAAAGTAAATGTGATTCTCGATTGTCATCACGTGTCTGTTCTGTGTCAAACGACCCACGACAGTTTTCCGCTGAGTCGGCTCCACGCTCAACATTCGACCCATCGTGTTCTCAGGATCATCAGGATCGTCCACTTCGATCTTCACTCTCAAATAGTCGCCTGAACAAATTTCAAAATTGCACAAATAATATATCTATAATTTCCGAATATATACGATTCATTTATTACTTTTGTACTTCGTGCTTACCCTCCCACGGCGGATATCCCAATCCGGAATGAATCATTTGAAGTGGGATTTCCTGTACTTCCTCAGAACCCTTTCCGTACTGCAGAAATACTGTTCCATGACTAATTCTACAAATTCGTCCAACAACTGACTTGCACTTCCTCAACTCTTTCTTCTCAAGCTCCTCAGGTGAAATGTAGAGTTTGAGGAATTGGACTTCCCATTGATGCATTGCTAAGGTTTTCGTGGCTCGAAAATGTACTTTGCTTCCTCGTTTGATTTCTGGTGCACAGCAGTCCTTGTTAAAGAAGTAGTGTCCGTCAATGACGCCTTTGGGCATGAGCTCTTCCAGAACAGTGACGACCCCAATCCCTTCCATCGTATCTCCTTCTTCATGGATCGGTCTCAAATCCATGACCGAACTTGAACTTCTGGTGCCTGCACCGATGTATGTTCGACCCATGTCGGATTCGTTCTCAGTCTCACTCAGAACTGAACCAGATTGCTCAGTTACAGAACTCGGACTAGTATTTGTTGCAGCAGGTGAGGTCAGTGGAGTCTGAATCAAAGGAAGAAACGAAATCCGGTTACAATTTCTATGTGGCGATTAACACAAGAAGGTGACGTGGGGTGGGTTCATTAATCTACGTAAAGAGTAAACTTTATTGCATCTATACCCGGTATCCGTGCCAGGTACCAAAAGGACGTTAACAAGGCTTGAAGGAAAGACATTCATTGTAGCTTAGGAAGCTTAGAATTCTGGCTCTAAAATAGCTTTAGCTTCGTACGCGTACGTTCGTACACTATTTCACGCAACTCAAATCAAAAACCATTGCCAACATCAGAGTATATTCTTCGGTTTGTGTATGCGTACCTACTTAAAATATTATGCTAATGCTATCATTTGCGTATGCAGACTGCAGACTGCTCATTATCCTGTGTCAGTTGAGCTTTGCTTACTTTTCTGTTTCTAACTACACAACAAGTGAACAGTGGCTGTCGCGCATTTCAATAGTCGGTATAGAATTAGAATTTAACTGAGACCTAGACGCCTTGTTGACGACTGATAAGACAACTGACTGAGACTCATGATCATGACCCATCACAGAAACAAGTTCTTTAATTATGCAGTTTTCATAAAAAAGGTACAACAAATCAACAAATAGATAGGAAAAATTGAAGAATTCGAACCTTTGGAATGGGTATCACTGGTTGTGCCGTCTTCTGTCCAACTGAATGATAAAACTCGGAAAGACGACTGTCTTCTGGGATGGAAATGGGCTGAGCGCACAAGTCGTCAACAGTAGCTAAAGCGGTTTGTTTGCTGGCACCCTGTTCCTTTTCGGTGTCTGAAAATCCTTCGCCACCACCAGTCCCGATTACGGCAGCTCCTCCTCCTGAGCCTACCACCGATTGTAGCACAGACGAAACTCCTCTGCCTAGCAAGCTAAACATGATGGTTTCCGTTTCTACATATACGGCCTTTAATGTTGATGTCTCCGTTTAAAGTCCTTGGTCACTTAACTGTTGGGAAAACAATTGATGATCGGAATTAATATTATATTACTACGATTTGGATATAAAGAATGACTTTTTTCTGTAGCATTCAAGGTTGAGAGTCTAGAATCTAGAATGCAAATACGTGAGTATTTGACTCAGTTTATGGCGAAGTTAAAACAGGCTTCAATTTACCTTGATAATTGGGTGGGCTGGGTGGGTGGGTATGGGAAGTCTGTCTACTTAAATGCCTAAAGTAGGCTTATATTGATTATTCACACTTGGTTGTCTGCAGCTTATTTACTGCAGTAAATATGTTCAGTGAAATTAGAAAGCCAGCCAGATCACTGGAACACCAAAAGATTACTAAAAAACTGAAGTGAAGGTGACTTGCTGGCTGCTACTGATGTTGCAAGTTGCAAATAACGTCCGCCTTTCACATCTACTTCCTTTTCCTACATATTCAATTTAACGCAACAAATATGTCGGAATTTAAAGCGATATCTGTAAAAAAAAATAAGTAGCTCCAACAGGTAAGATAATTTGACTACGAAAGAATTTATGAAGAAAATGGAAAGAACGAATGACTTAAAAGATGAAAGACAGTCCACTCCACACACAAGTTGTGTTTATTGTCCATTCCAGTCTCAAATCTCAATCCATGTCAAATATCACTGTCAAGTCTTCACAGTAATGCTCAGTGCTTCGCTTCTTGTTTACCTTTATTTACTTTATCATGAGTTATTAGATGTCCGATGTCCGGAAAGAAAATAATTTTACCTTTGTTATGAGACATATATAGTCCAATCTTACCCTGGCTAACACTTTAATTGATCCACTGGGTTGCGCACACTGTGCTACCTTTTATGTTTTAGGCTTGTACTTTTAAAGTTTCATTTTTTATCTAAACGTCTGCACTTTTTGTCTACATATACATATCATTCATATATGAACATTCTACATATATGTAGAAAGGTAAAATTTGAAACAAAAGTATTCGTACGCAAGTTGCTTGAGTGGAGTTGAGTTGGTGGAATTTAAGCAGAATTAGGTTTGAAATACAGATTTTCAGATATAAATATGAATTTTATTTGAATTTACATGCTTTTGCAACTTCTGGTAAATAGAGAATTGCCAAAAAGTAGAAGACTAAAAGTAAGTTTGTAGTATTGGATCAAAAATGATTACGACACCGAATTTTGGATTACTATTTTTAAAGGATTATTATTAGTAATTGATAAAGTTATTCTTAGTTATTAGTCGTAGACATCAAAATCAAATACAATACACAATCAAAGAATGCATTTGCAGTTTCATTTTGCATCAGTTGTCAGTTTTGTCAGTCGCAGTCAGTCACCACCGGACCGGAGTGGTACCGGTTTCGGTTGATTTGACATTTCATGCCACAACTCTACGATTTACATCGCAAAAAACATTAGGTACCTCAAGATCATAATTATTAGTAGAACTCACTGTTGATGAGATGATTGGTGAGTGGAAATTGATAACTGATGGAAGACACGGACGACACGACGATTCACAACGACGCGGCACCAACGCTTACTTTTGTTTATGAACTATGTATATTTACACTACTGGCGACTATACTGGCGCACAAACACTGAACAACGCACACAACACTTATTTTATTACGCTGCTGCTGCTGCTGGCAAAGCTGCTGCAGGTTAGAGCTTGAGCTTAGCTGAGCTTAGCTGGCAGCTGAGACGTTTTGAGTTTATTTGTTTTTGGCGGTTTTCTTTTTTGGGCTGTTGAGGAGATGAGAGATGAGCTGAAGCTGAGAAGTCTCAAATTTCGTCTGGGCGTCAGGTCATGCTGTCTGCTGTGCGTGTAACAGCGTTACTTATTTTGATAATAATCAATGTAATTATAATTATACATAGCAGTGTGTCTGATAAAAGAATTACTCGTAACTTACTATGTATAACATTTCCCCCCAAATACAACAACATGGTGGTGGATATTGATATTACACATTACACATTACATATAGTACAAATTAAATATTGAAACATTACAAGTATTTTTAAAACGACCTTGTTCCAGAAACAAATCCTTTAACTTTTCACGCTAGTTGATTCGAAAGTGAAGTTTTTGATTTTGATTTTAAACCATTAAGTTCAGGGTATGGCCGGGAAAATTACATGTACTTAATTGGGTTTTTCACTAATACTACCTGAAAAAATAATTGCATTTTTTATACATCAAAAGTATTAATTGATTAATGTAGTTTATATGTAGGTGATTTATAATTACGAACGTAATTAATATTTCACGCAGTATTAATGAAAATGACCGAATTAAATTCACGTAATTTTCCCAGACATACCCTGAACTTAAACAAATGATTTAAAATCAAAGTCAGAAACTTCACTTTCCAATCAAATTGCGTGAAGAGTTAAAGAATTGGTTTCTCGAACAAGGTCTTTTTAACAGTACTGTTTCAATTAAAAATATATGGAATGTGTAACTACGAACGAACACGACTAAAAATCAAAAGTATTTCATTAATTAATGCAGTTGGTAATTCTGAATTTTGAACATTTGCGTTTCGCTTTTGTCATTTCTAAAAAAAAATTTTGATAAAAAAAAGATTTATGGAACATTAAAAAAATTAATATTTACATCCGAATCGTTTCATGTTTCAAGGTTTCAATGTGTTTAAATTTTCAATTTCAAATTGCACTCATAACTATCAAAACCCTTATAATTGAAATTACAAAATACAAAAATGTAACTAGAATTGCGTAATATATGTATAAAGAGATCGCCGTTGTCTACGTCACTTCTCCCTTCTCTCCGCCAGTTTTTCAATTTCCTATCTCTCTGTAGATCAAGTCTCTTTGGTCTGAACATTGTTATTCGCTTGAACTTGATTCGAATATTTTGTGATTTAAAATTTGAAATATATAAGTAAGCCGTACGCTTTTTCACACGTTCAGTTCATGCATTAATGCACAACCCTCATTTTGTATTCTTAAACTTTATTTTATGAAACCTTATTAAGTCGAAGAAGCTTTTCTACTTATAGTTTATAATAATTATTATGCAGCTTGGTTGTCGTCGTGCGCACCATAATCAAATCACTAAGCCAGAAGCCAGGTTTTCAATGATCATTTATTTGTTTAGTAAACAGCCTAGCGTGGAAAGCATGGTTTGTACGGCCGTTTGTTTTGAGAACTCTGTGGTTTTGAGCAAGACGCTCGCTTTTCAAATGGTTTTTCGATTCGAAGGTTCTTCATTTCAAATCGTGAATCAATCATAACTAACTAGTTGGATCGATTGTACAAAATACAAAACATTTCGAGATCCACGTTTGAGGTAAGATATCCTAATCCTGATATGCTTCACTGTTCTATTGAACAGTAATTCTTCAGTAGGATTTCCGCCTAATTTTACATAATTTTGAGCAGTGTACGTACACAGAGCATACGGGAGTCCCGTAGGCTCCGAAATGTTGCGAAAATCTAGCAAATGGACAACGGTGGTACCTTTTGTACTGCTGCTGACAAACTTGCAGATCATCCCAGCTGTTCTTCCTGAGTGTTCGTGTTGCAGAAAACTATCAACTGCCACGCCATGCCACTGACTGCATTTCAGCGGACAAACGGGCGGCCGAGAAGAAATGGAGATTTACTTCCGACTATTCCTATGGAGGTAAGTAAGCTGGATTGGAGCTTGGACAACTCGGTTACTGGCTGAAATCATGATTGAATTATAAGCACGAAACACCACACTGTCATCAGTCATAAATACATATAATAACGCTGCAACTGTCTTATCAATCAGGCTTAGATGACTTTTGTCTTCACACGCAAATCTCGGACAAGAAAGGAGCAGAGGAGAGTCGTCAAAGGACTTATCGTGGAATTGGGAATGATTTCAAGATCATTCAGAAACTTCAGCGCGGAAATGCTTGGTCCTTCCAACGCGATGGACCGTTGGAAACGGCGAATATGGACTGGAGCTATCCGCAGGACTTGCTACTGAAGTTCTTGGAGAAGGCAAAGCCGTACTATAACTTGGCCAGGGACTATGAGCTCAATATCACCACGTGGCAACAAATTGAGGAACTCTATCTCAAAAAGAACATTTCTGCTACTTCCGGTGCCAGGGGCCAGAATGTCTTCAATGATACCGTTGCAAAATGGACCAGGGCTCAGGACAGTTTCTTTGGTGCTGAACGCCGCGCATATCAACAAAACCTCGTCTACTACGCGTAAGCACATACTTCGTTTTAAACCACGTTAAATCATGAACCATATTCCCTGGTATAGTTTATATGATGGTATTTATTCCTTAAAGTTACGTCTACATGATAAATCGAGTACGGTCAGTCACGACACAAGAGTACAGTTTTTTCTTTCATTCTTCACTCAGCTTTTGTAGTTTTTTTAGACTTCTTTTTCTTTCTCAAGCTATTCATATGCAAGTTATAGTTGAGAAGCTCAAATTGAAGATTTCAATCCTTCAATGACGATGTTTATCGATAAATGCAATCAGCTCCCGGATCCCAAATGTTTTACTTATTTCATTGACTTCGATCCTATATTCCCAATCCCAATCCCAGCAACTCCAGAATTTAAATATAATCTGCATGAGCTGACAGACGATCTGGTGTAATACAAATATGAAGATGGGTTCTAATTTCTATTGAAAATAGAAAATTTTTCTTTTACCTGATTCAGAGGTTCGGTGGCCCAAACGCATATGGAGGTCGTTCGCTTTTCTGCCGCTATTGAAAAGGTCGTGATGCAAGGTGTGACACTCAAGGTTGGAGATGAAATGGATGTGGAAGAATGGAGAAATAGCTTAGGAAGACAAAGAGTGGACAGTCCGTACTACGCTGACAGATTCCTCACCGAAAACTTTATTCGAAACGTTATTCGAAACGATTATGATATATATTTTTGGAACTATATTAATACTGTCAGAACTAACACCCGAACCTCTGCTGATCGACCTTCACGACTTAACGATACGTACTGGTTTTATCGTGACTGGATTGGGGCCAGATATCTGCTGGACGGCTATCGAGAAGTTAGCTATGGTTTCGGCCCAGAAGCTCAGACCAGACGAAGGAATATTGTTGCTATTTGTGATCAATACGTAGACACTATTCAGACCCACCTCACTCACTTGGAACATTTGGTTCGAAATATTGACAGCTCTCCGTTCGCAGCCGACTACTTGGCTCCGAATCCGTATTTCGTCGAAGTCACGGCAATAACCGTCAACCACGAGCACCTCAAGAATTTTCTGCACATCCGAGTGTTTAGAAATGCATCCGTGACGGACACAAAGAACAAGCTCCACAGTGCCAATGAGCGGAAGAGCAAGACCAACGGCCGCATGAAGGCTGTTCTCATCATCGTCAAGGATCAGGTCAGCATTTCTCATTCCGATTTATGGAAAGGTGTAACTCTGAAAACATTTGAACCAAGCTCGTAATGTTTATGTAAATTGATTTCCACCTTCAAAGGAGGGATTTCCAGTTGGGGATTTCGGACGGCCGATACCTTGCGATGTAACTTGCAATACCTATAGTGGACCTGTGAAGAAACACAATACGTATCGAAACGACATTCCCTGCATGTTTACACCTCCAACAGCAAATGAGGTAAACTTGGGTGGGCGAGGGGCAGTTTTGAGGTTGTACTATAGAAACACAACTGATGAAATATATTTCTGTGCTCTCAGCATCCGGGGATCTTCGTTTGGCCTGGATCTGACGAGAATTCTGAAGGGTTTGATTACGAAGGAGCACGAGAAGTGCATGCCACTTGGAACTTTGCACAGGACAGCTGCAACTTCTGCACAGAGCTACATATACAGTTCGTCCCCAAGTTTAAGTCTTTGTAATTGCAGAAACATATTTTAAGGATTTGATTTGATTTTCAGAACACTTGTGTTGGAAGATGTGGAACTGGAGTTGCCAGGAACCGACAGACTTCA
>JAQFYU010002130.1:0-12628 GCA_034694905.1 Ceratophysella granulata
CGGTGGTTCTGGCTTTGATGGTCCGAGGTTTCGGTGTATGATGGGCTTCCGTCCGTGGAAGTCCGGCTTGCCAGCGCTGCCAGCGCACATAAGTCGTACTTAACTGTAAACAGTGGGGTGGATTTTCAAATCGGAGCTCATAATAGCCGCAACATTACAAACCGCGAATTAAACTCATCGAATTTATTACCGCAAACATTTAGGATATTGCACATTAAAAACATCGAGCATTAAAAATATTATTAGCGGCTACTACCGCTTGCTTTTTTTAATTTTCGAGTTTAAATTCCATATTTTTAATTCGAGAGTTTTATTTCCCTGTTTATATTGGCGGCTTTTAACTTCCTGCTTTCAATTAACGATTTTAATGTCGCATCCATATACATAAAAACGTTGATCTGTATGTATGGATGTATGGATGGATGTATGTATGTATGTTCAGCATCTCCTCCCAAACTACTCAACCTACATCCATGCATGATACCTTAAAATTTAGCTAATTTTTCCGTTCAGACCGTAGGCCGGTTTTCTTTGACCTAGCATTGACCCAATGTTTATCCTGGGTCAAAGTTTACTTTCCATATATGCAAAGTGCATGGACTTATCTAAACTCCTCAGGCTCGCTCCATTTCAACTTTGTTTATTGTCAACATGGATTTCATGTTGGAGCTCGGGTTTGGGCTCTCATGGCAACAAACAAAAAGGTTAATTTAATGGAAGAAAAGCACTTCAAAACTCAACAGCATGTATTCTGTCGTTTCGTAACCACAAGCGTAACCACCACAAGCGTAACCACAAGCGTAACCACAAGCGTAACAACAAGCGTAACCACCAACAAGCGTAACAACAAGCGTAACCACAATCGTAACCACAATCGTAACCACAAGCGTACCACAAGCGTAACCACAAGCGTAGCCACAAGCGTAACCACAAGCGTAACCACAAGCGTAACCACAAGCGCAGCCACAAGCGTAACCACAAGTTTAACCACAAGCGTAACCACCACAACCGTAACTTCAAGCGTAATCAAAAGCGTAACCACAAGCGTAACCGCGCAACCAAAAGCGGAATAATAAGCGTAACTGCGTAACCACTGGCGTAAGCACAAGCGTAATCACCATGGAAATTGGAAACCAAGGATGGGGAGGTGTCTCCAATGTCACTCCTATATATTTTATAGGAGTGACCACAGGCGAAGCCGCGTAACTACAAGCGTAACCACAAGCGTAGCCGCGTAACCACAAGCGTAGTCGCGTAACTACAAGCGTAACCACAAGAGTAGTCGCGTAACTACAAGCGTAACCACACGCGTAACCACACGCGTAACCACAAGCATAACCACAGCCGTAACTACAAGCGTAGCTGCGTAACTACAAGCGTAACCACAAGCGTATCCGCGTAACCACAAGCGTAACCACAAGCGTGGCCGCGTAGCTACAACCGTAACCACACGCGTAACCACAAGCGTAACAACACGCGTAACCGCGTAACCACAAGCGTAAAAACAGGCGTAACCACAAGTGTAACCATCATGGAAATTGGAAGGCAATGATGAGGAGGTGTTTCCAATGTCACTCCTATATGTATAACGAGTAAGTCAAAGACAAAGGTTGCTGTAAGGAAAGATGCGCCGCCTGCAACCTCATGCAACCTCCCATAGACTCCCGTGGTAAAATCTCAGAATGCCTATAAGTTAGATAAGTTAGGTTAGGTTTGCAGAAAAACGCGCCAGTGACATTTTTATATTAGGAATTATATTAATTGACTTTGAAGACAAGTAAAAGACAAACGAACAAATAATATTTTTTGTTTAAATTTTGCAGACGACTTTTGGTACTGTGATGTGTTATGAACTTTTACGCATCATTTACTCCTATCCAATGCATGTAATTGCTACGCCAAAGTGATATCGAATCGTAGATCGGGATATTTGTTCACATAAAGCTTGAAATAATATACAATCAATAGAGTCATGATCCTTTACGGATCAGTTGTTTCAAATCGAAGCATGTGATTGCATAACTTCAAGTGACACCGAATCGTAGATCGGGATACCGGCTCGTGTTACATACGCGAATTGGGCTGCGTTTCCGAAAAATCTATGTCAGACAGACAGACAGACAGACAGACAGGACCATCCATAAGACCTTTTTGTCTAAAATGAAAGACTGTCAAAATGATTAAAAAGAGCAGAGCGTGGTATTTTCAAGCGAGATTAGCTTTTGAGCTATAGATAAGGTTCTCTATATGCCATACCGGATTTGCCCTACTATTGCAGATATGTTTTTCATTGATTTTGATATGAGTATTTAAAAAGAATTGTCAAGTGCTTGATACGTAAAGCACATTTCACAATAATGACTGATGATTTATAACTTGAGACCTACAATAATTTTTTATGTATAATTAAATGCCACAGATAATCCATCAATCAATAAATTTGGTTTTGTTCGACTTTACTTGCATTCAATCATTTTAGTTCATGATTCAAAAGGTTGTAAAATATGTAAAATAGGTAATAACCCGCATGGTTTGAAAAAAAATGCACAAAAAATGCAGTCTTTAATTGGTTAAATGTTATCTACACAAGCGAATACTATCTTTTCCATCTCGTATGTATATATTCTTTTGGTTTTAAATTATTTGATATATATTATACGGAGTTACCTTCAGATTTGGTATTTTCATTTTAGCAAGTTGCTAATAGATTACTTACGACTTACGACTCGACTAGAATAAATTGCAACAGAGATAAGTTCCGATTCATTCGTAAAATTGAAGACTTCCATATAATTGTAAAAAGGGTTGCTCTTTTAGAGCTTGGTATCTGGTGGTGAACTATAGAGTTGAAAAACACTAAAAGAAAACAAATACTAATTTTTGAAAAACATTGTGCTTTAAAGGTTTTGTATTGTATTCAACCTGATACAAATACATGAGTGCCATTTCAAGTGGGATGGGACGGGACTGAGAAGCGGCGGGCATATCTTAGGTGATAATAATTCTCAATTTTGAATTTTGATGTCACTCAGGATTGAAATTAAATTACATTTAGAAAGTCTATCAGAAAATTACCAACCATGGTATGTAGTTTAACCTCAAGTCCGTAGTCCAAGTCGAAGTAACTGAAACGTTATTGTTTATAAAATACCATGAAACATGAAATCAGAATTTTGTTTGGAATAGGAATAATATTTTATTTTACTGTCGAGATGCGTGGGGAAAATTTTGGGGAAATAATGGTCCGAGATGAAGGAAATTTTGAAGGCTTCTGAGATAGAGTTTGACCGATGGCCATTTCTTCTTGCTCTAGATTAACAGAAATGTCGAGATATTTGGAGGATTTGTTCGTTTCAGGCATCTTTGTGTTCCTCCATTGGTACCTTTGTAAGACAATATCAGATCTGCATTTTTTTTTAGTTTTTGGAAAAAGGGTAGATTGGACCAAAATGCAAATTCCTGGAGCTTTTCTTGATGGAAATTGTAATTATGAAGATGCCGGATTATATGTCAATCAAAACTTCTAAAATTCTGTTATTTAAATTGCAACATGTGGAATGAAAACAAGAAAGTGAGTACAACATTTTGATAAAATTAATCAATTTCATTTT
The DNA here is from genome assembly GCA_034694905.1 of Ceratophysella granulata. Lineage (NCBI taxonomy): Eukaryota > Metazoa > Arthropoda > Collembola > Poduromorpha > Hypogastruridae > Ceratophysella > Ceratophysella granulata. The sequence continues at coordinate 3,612 of JAQFYU010002130.1, forward strand.
ACAGAGGATTGAGGTTCATATTGTTATGATAAGCAGCCCGAAATTCCATTAATTTATATTTTCACTTAAGTCCACCATTTCCCAGCTCAGCTTAATATTCCCACGACCGGCCCCGGAGGGTGTGTAGTATTGGACGACAAGAGGTAATGGAGAGGAAATAGTGGAACTGGAACTTCGGGTCGTATTTCTGCATTCACTGTGAATTAAGGTTAAAAATACAAATTTTAATTAAGTAGATCGTATAATTAAGTACTAATCTACTAAGAATACATGTTTAGTTCTGACTCTGAAGGATCAGCGTAAAAAACATTATCTCACGATCTTCAACGATATTTTGGTGGAATTTAGAACTTGAATTGCTTCCATCCAAAACGATTTAGTCTACAAGTTAATCCAATTCACAAGATCGACTTACTTGTATCGAACTACATGCTGGTCATAACGATAGCCGACTTCAGTTATAAGCAAATTCAGCACCGTAGACTCTGTAGAACACTGCAAATAACCAGGATAATAACTGTTTGTGTAAGAATCGAGAGACAAAGCAACATGTTTTCCTTCGTCTGGATGAATTGTGAAAAACATGAATTCATATCTGGGATACTCATCACCAACTTCCGGGTAAACTATTGCACCAGTTGAGCCAGCTTGATCGAATATTTTGTATGAATAAAAAGTGCCCTCGTCGTTGCCGACTCCTTTGAATAGAAGTGAAAATCCTGTAGAGTTTAGTGATCTATTAGAGCTGCTGAACACAATCTGGAAGACTGGATAATTCCCTTTAACAGTGTACACCTGACGATCGCCTCCTCCTCTAAAATAATTTGTTCTGTGGGTTTTAATTGAACTGTACGTTGCTTGCTAGCATAATTGCAATAATTTTTTAACCAGTTACATTGAAAGTTTCCAATCCAACACACCTACTAAGCTCATCACTTTTATTCTCTGATTCCCTCCAAAACCATCTTCAAACAGCTCCACTTCCATGTCCTTCTCAGAGAGTCTTACAGTCCAGACACAAGTCTCATAGTCCTTGATCTCTTCTTTCAACTTATAGTTGATTACTCCAGCTGGACCCTCGAGTACTCCTCCACAGGCAGAAGCTATATAAATTACGCTACTAATTTGTTCAATCAAAATTTAGTTATTTCAAAATTTTGGATTTGACTTTGAAGTCCTCCGTCTTATTTTTTGATCTCCATTGGTTATTTTTTTACCGTGCACAAATTGATCACCATACTGGGAAGCAAGTCGAGAGATCTCCGTTTCAACTTTCTCGCCATTCCGCCTCAACGCATGAGATACTATATACAAAAAAGTAATTGGATATTTAGTATTTTAATATAAATCTATTTATATATTTCAACCAAGAATACTCACCATGCGCAATGAATAAAATTACGAGTACAAATTTAAGTATGGTTTATTCTGAATGTTTCTTGTGGTAAACTGAAACCCGCAATCGCCTTTGGTACCATTTTGAAATCTTAAGTCGCTCAGGGTTGAAATTAAATTTCTTTAAGAATCGTTCAAAAAAACCAAGCATGGTACATAATTTGAACTCAAGTCCGTAGTCCAAGAATAAGAAACTGAAGCGTTTTGATGTTGGTAAAAATTACAGATGACAGAGACGAACAATTTCCATAGTTTACAGATGGAAGAAATAGGCAAAATGAATTCTGATTTCATGTTCTGTTCAGAATATACGAAGAAATCAGATTTTTTTGGTAAACGGAATATTTTATTTTACTTACGAGATAGATTTTTTTATTTGAATTGCAACTTGTACACTATTTGGGTTTAAAACTTACTGTAAAATAGTAATTCATAAATAACTGATTTCAATTTTACGGAGGATAGAACTGTGTAAGGTCTGCATTTTGAAGTTCCATTAATTTCCATTCCCACTTAATTCCACCATTTCCCAACTCAGCCTAATATTCCCACGACCCGACCGCCGGTGATTGTGTAGTATTGGACGACAAGGGGGAAGGGAGAGGAAATTTTGGTACTGCGGGTCGTATTTCTGCATTCACTGTGAATAAAGGTTAAACAATTCAGTTTAATACATTAAATGCATAAGCACAATCTCTTAAAATGTGCTTAGTTCTGGGCTTGGTTCTGGGTTTGAGTAACAGCGAATAAAGCCTTCCATGCCATAGTAGCTAAACTAAAAACAGCTATAGCCAAAATAGCTAAACAAAAACAGCTACCACGTAAATACAGCTACGCAATAATAACAGCTAAACCAATAATAGCTAAAATCAAAGCAGCTACGCAACAATAACAGCTAAAATTGCTACTTTGTGTGTGTGTTGTTTAGACTAATTTAATATTTAGTTTCACAACAAACTCCCTGCATCAGTAGTTTTAGCTGTTAATATTGTGTAGCTATTGTACTGCGTAGCTTTTTATATTTTAGCTATTATTGGTTTAGTTGTTATTATTGCGTAGCTATTATTACGTCGTAGCTGTTTTTATTTTAGCTGTTTTTGTTTAGCTATTTTGGCTTTAGCTGTTTTTAGCTTAGCTGTTATGGCGTGCTTCGGAATAAAGTATGAATATCGAATATCGTCAGCAATTGGTAGTATTGGATTTTGAATTCCAACCAAAAGAATTTATTCTACACACAAGCATATCCGACCCACAAATTAGACTTACCTGAGTCGAACCAGATGCTCGTCATCATAATTTCCGACTTCGGCAATAAGTAAATTGATCCACACATGCTCTGTCGAACACTCCGAATAAGAATGATTTATCCCGTTCGAATTTTTGTATGAATCTAGAGACAAAGCAACTTGTTTTCCTTCGTCAGGATGAATTGTGAAAAACATTAATTGATATGCTGGAAACTCATCACCAACTTCTGGATAAACGATTGCACCAGTTACCAGTTTAGCCAGCTTGGTCGAATATTTTGTATGACACGCTAGTGTGTCTTCGTCTTCACCGACTCCTTTGAACAGCAGTGAAAATCCTCTTTGTGTAACTGCTTAATTGAAAATTTACAACTATTAAGCAACGTTCCTGCTAAGCTTATCAATTTTATTCTCTGATCCGCTGCAACCCCATCTTCAAGCAGCTGAACTTCCATCCATTTCCGTCTTCTGTGAGAGTCTTACAGTCCAAACACAAGTTTCATAGTCCCAAATGTTTTCTTCCAATCTATAAGTGATGACTCCAACTGGACCTTCGAGTACTCCTCCGCAAGCAGTAGTTAAAATATAAAATATATGAAATGCTATTTTGTTCCATCAAAGATATTTTCAAGTTATGTTCATTTATTTAATTTGACGTTGACTTCCGTTTTATTGATTTCCATTGGTTATTTTATTACCTTGTACAAATTGATCGCCATAGTCGGAAACAAGTCGAGAGATTTCCGTTTCCACTTTCTCGCCATTCCGTTTCAATGCACGAGATGATACTATATAAAATTTTAATTGTTGCATAAGGATTTTAATAGACATGTATTTAAACGTTTCTATGAAAGGGACTTACGATGCGAGGTGAATAAAATTAAAATTACCAATTTAAGCATGGTTTGTATTCTGAATGCTTCTCGTGGTTACCTGTAACCTGCAGTCGCTTTTGGGTGGAATTTATTTTCCTATTTATATAGATATTGTTGTAGCGCTATAAATATTTTTGTTTGATGGAATTTTTATTGCGATCTATAATCCCAAAATTGAGAGGAGTTTAATTTATTAAAGATATCGAATTCAATTCAGCGGAAATTGTTTTCCAAGTGAGAATTTATTCTGGCATTGTGTCATGGGTAGATCTGGACTGAAGTGGATATTTCCAGCCAGATAGTATACAGATAGTCAAATCAAGATAGGAAGGTGTATGCATAATTTCACTAAATTCTTCCACGAAACATTACAAATTTCGCCCAAAAGGCTTCTAACGAATTGTGTCGTACCTTCCTTTAAACAATGGGGTGGATTTCCAAATCGTAGCCCAAAATAGCCGTAACATTGAAAACCACGCGTGAAAAGAAACCTCTCGAATTAATAATGCCGAACATTAAAAATATTGGACATATAAAATATTAGTTTATTACACTCCTATTGTCCGCGAATTTTATTTCCCTGTTTTCAATTGACAGTTTTTAATTTCATGCTTTGATTTCGCAAAATAGTTAATCAATGTTGCGTTTATTGCAGCGAACCTCTCCAAATTAGAATTAGGAACATCTCGACGATTTGCTATGCACAAATGACAAATGCCATTGGTTAAATCCCGACTGTCAACATATTTTGGTTAAGCGTGGTGACAAGTAAGCAAGTGACATAAGCTTTTGAGTATATATATGTTGGAGTTGGAGCCAATATGGATATCTGGACAGTTTGGATAATATGTGTTATATATTGCTCTTTATATGCTGTATCAGATTTACCCAAGTATTGTATTTTTATTATTCTTCAAAAACCTATTCAGAATTTAGATTCCTACAAATTAATTACATGGTAACAAGAGTAGAAGTTTTTGTATTAATGAAGTATTTCAGAGAGGATGGAGGTTTTTTAGCTGCAGGTTCCCTTTTCAATTGAACTCCACCATTTTCCAGCTAATAATGAGCCGAAAATGTCCGTGTGCTAGAACAGTGTAGTATTGGACGACCAGAGGGTAGGGAGAGTAGATTGTGATACTGCGGTTCGTAATCCTGCATTCACTGTGAATTCAAGTTAAATCATTAGTACTAAAATATTTTTAGAATTCTGACTCTACGTATCAGCAAATAAATTAATTCACATTACAAACTTCCATCAACAATTAAGAAGCAGCTCGAATTTTCCAAGCAAAAAGAATTACACCCGCCCATGGATATTTGTTTAGCCTACAAGTCAGACTTACCTAATTCGACTGACATGATTGTCTGACAAATACACAACTTCCGATATAAGCAAGGTCTCAAACGTTATCTCCGGATATAAAGGAATATAAAGTGGACGTTTCGAGGCCGTATTTTTGTAGGAATCAATAGACAAAGCTACTTGTTTTCCTTCCTCTGAATGAATTGTGAGTGACACAAATTGATGACGTGGGTAATCATCACATATTTCTGGGTATCTTAGTGTGCCAATTGAGTTAACTCCGTCAAATAACTTGTAGGAATAGGTTGATGCCATATCTGGGTGATGATATTCATCGCCTCCGTTGAATAGAAGTGAAAATCCTGTCACTTTGGGGTCATTAAATGTAGCAGTGAATACAATCTGGAAGACTGAAGGATAGATACGTGAACCGTGTGTACAAGATGATCTTCGCCATATCTAAAATATAATTTGATGTTGAAACTTCAATTAGATTCCAAATTTGCAAGTACTACTAATGTTGACCTAGTTACTTACATTGACAATGCATGCTCAAACCGAAGCCCAACCTCATCCGCAACATTGAGCACTTTTATTCTCTCTACAAGAAAGCCATTTTCAAGTAGTTGAATCTCCATTATCTTCTTTTTTGGGAGTATTACAGTCCAGACGCAAGTTTCATACTCACAAAACGTCTCGCCTAATTTATAGTTGAATATTCCACCTGGACCCTCCAGAACGCCTCCTCATGCAGAAGCTTCAAGACAGATATACTGATTTGAGGTTGTAATCAATTTTTATCTATACCGGATGTAAACTCAATGTTAACAGTTATTTTAAATCACATTGGTTCTTACCTCATAGAAATCTGTGGCCATATTTGGAAGCAAGCCGAGAGATTTTCGTTTCAGCTGTTTCACCATTCCAACTCAATTCATAAGATGCTATTCGAAGAAATTCAATAAGTATTAATTTTTTGTTTTTGTTTGAATCGTCTAAACGATTTTAATTCTCTTACCGTTTACGCTGAACAAAATTAAGAGCGCAAGTTTAAGCATGGTTACACCAAATCCTTCTCACAAGTAACTCAACTGCGCAATGTCTTTCTATTGATTTAATTGTTTCTTATATATAAGCATTTTCGATTCGATCTTGCTAGTGGGAATGAACTAAATTTTGGCTTAAATTTAATGCTCTAAAATGATGCTATAGTTTGTTTGTAAAATTGACAAGAGTAAAGATATCATTTTCAAATCCTCAAAAGCAGTTCGCGGAATAGATTGAATTGTTTCGTTGTAATTGTATACTTTGACCTATATTGTTTGAATATTTCAGATAGATTGTCAAACCAGTATACCGCGTATGTAGGAAGTACTTCACAAAAACACTTTCTGAGAAACGCTATCGATTTCTGGTAAGTAAGCGATCTTTAAAGAATGCATACCAATATACAATACATACCTGCATTGTAACTTCTGTTGGATGATAAACCTAATAGGCAGTTTTTTTTTGTATTTAGGCAAAACTCTCCAAATATGCAATCAGCTATTCCCTAGGTATGGTAAATTGCAGTTTGTATACCAATTGGAATTGCATAATGCGCATTTTAGCAGCCGATGATGCGTACTAAAATTTCAAAGTGTCTAAACTATGATATTGCCAATCATTAATCCAGATTGTTTCTCAAATTAACACATTTATTTTCATTTAATGAGTCCAAGCTATAAGAATTGCCACATGTTTTAACTCCGCTTGGGAATCCCAAGCGTTGAAGGACCATATTTTAATTTAAGTCCACCATTTCCCAGCTCAGTTGAATATTCCCATATGAGTAGCCTTCGCTTGCTTCGTATTGGACGACAAGAGGGTACGGAGATGTTATCGTGGTACTGCGGGTCGTATTTCTGCATTCACTGTCAATTTATGATAAAATAAATTAACTCCAGGAAGTTCGATACATCTTATTCTTAAGTATTAGGGAATTAAGAAATCCTCGCTTCAAGTATTGGAATAGCTTGAATTGCAATCAAAATGCAAAGGGCAAAATTATTAAACAATTATTAGACTTACCTTAATCGAACGACGGGCTGGTCATAATAATGCTCCACTTCCGTTACAAGCAAGTTCGTAGTTGCACTCTCTACCGAACAGGAAATATAGGCGTCACCGTACGGATTCGTGAATTTGTACGAATCGATAGACAAAGCTACTCGTTTTCCTTCAACAGGATGAATTGTGAGTAACACAAATTGCATATTTGGGTAAGCGCTACCAACTTCTGGGTAGCGTAATGCACCAGGTGAGCCAGCTTGGTCAAATATTCTGTATGTATATGGGCTTGAGTGATGATCTTCGCCGACTTCTTTAAATGTAAGTGAAAATCCTGTCCCGTTATACCCTTCGAAATGAATCTTTGAGTTGGTGAACACAATCTGGAAGACTGGATGTGTGTATACATTCTGAAATCCTCATTTATTTTGTATTTAATTGGTTATTGGCTCATAGCTTGCACAAATTTATCGCCATAATCGGAAGCAAGTCGAGAAATCGTCGCTTCAACTTTTTCATTACTCCGACTCAGCGCTTCCGAAGCTATAATTGGAAAATAATTGTATCAAATATTTTGACTTAATCGTTTCAATGAAGGCACTACTTTACTTACCATGCGCGCTGAGGAAAAGTACAAGTGTAAATTTGAGCATTGTTACACGTTAAAAAGTGCTTCTCGTATTTAACAGAAATCTGTGAATGTTGGTGGCTGGGGATGTGTTATGGCTATATATATATCAAAATTATTGCAGTGCTGTCGACACTGCAGGTTAAGAGTCTGAGTAAATAAAATGTATATGTAAACAATGCAATTTGTATTGACATGAAGATCACAGCTTCATAAAATTGACAGGAATATAAAATACATATGCTAGTCATCAAAAACTAGTTTACACGGCATGGGTTGAATTGCAATCATTTTATTGTTCCAAACCCACAAAAACAGTCTTCTCGGAATAGATAGAAAAGTATTATGGGGTTAGTTCACAATATATTGATCTACATTGTACCAGAATGAGAGCGAACCCATACACAATAGGAACTTTACTACACACTTTCTGAGAAGCATTTCGAAATCAACAATTATAATCAGCAAATTTCAGGAAAACAAAATAGGTTTTGTTCTTTTTGAGTTTGTGTTAAACATGCTGCAGTTGGTTTAAATATTAAGTAACTCGCGTGTATCTTTTAATGAGCAACTGCGGCCATATAGTAGATAACAATTGATGATAGTTCGCAATTTTCAATTTTGAAGTCACTCAGGGTTGAAATTAAACTACATGGATCAGAAAAAACCAATCATTATATTTAGTTTAAACTCAAGTCCGTAGTCCAAGCCAAGTCCGAAACTGAAACTTTTTGATGCCGGTAAAAATTACAGATCTCAGTAACAGAGATGAACAACGTACATATATAGTTTACAGATGGAAGAAATATGTAGAATTGATTTTCATTTCATGTTTTGTTCAGAAAATACCATGAAATCAGAATTTTTTTTGGAAATGGGAAATGGAATATGTTATTTTACAGTCGAGATGTTTACCTTGAGGGTACAATTGACCAAAATCTTTGAGTTTGGTGAAAAATAAAATTTTGAATTATGGAATAAGTAAACATTTGCGTATTTTAATGGAAACTTTTAAATTCTTTTAGTTGAATTGCAACTTGCAATGAAAACAAGAATTAAAGTGCAATGTTTCGACTATTTAATGATATTAATTTGTCAAAGAATTGGGATTGAGCTTCATATATTTAAGCAGCTTGAAGCTACATTAATTTCCAGTTTCACCTAATTCCACGTTTTCGAATGAACTTCCCTTGTATTTTGTGGGATATCCCTATTGCTAACCCGCTTAATGTGGTTTTGGAATCTGAGAGACGTGTAGTCTCTCAACAACATAGTGATATACATGAAATAGAAAAGATTTGCATACGAAAATGTACGTTAGTTTTGGAACCACCCTTATACTTTAGACCGAATTTAGGCTAATTTTTAACTCGTAATTACCGGCGTACCTGTGGAGGGAACCTCTCAGAACCTGGGAATATGGTAACTGGCATCCCTGGGAACAGTTTGCCGTATCAGGTTGCCTCCTATCACTGACCCATTTTTCCACCGTGACCTCGGAAGGTCACAAGTCTGAA
>JAQFYU010002131.1:0-12628 GCA_034694905.1 Ceratophysella granulata
TTTTGCACTCAAATCCTACTTGTGCAAACATATTGAGTCATCTTGTATGAAATCAATTAAGAATTTGAACGGAACCAAAGATTCAATGGAAAATCAACATGACTCTAGTAACACTGGCTCAGATGGCTCAACTTCTCCGAATTTGATCTAATTTTAAACACAGGCTAAATTGCAGACTATTTTTATGAGTTAAAACGACAATTCAAGGGAATCTGTAGTCAGTGGGACCAGTTGGTTAAAGACCCCCAAAATTACAAACTGTCGATCGAATTCACATGGGTTTTTATGACAATAAGAATATTTTTTGTATTAACTTTAATGCAAAAGATAAAGACAGTCTAAATCATGTATAAGTCAATTATAAATAATACAGTATTAACGTGTTTACCAATTTACGCACTAGTCCTTCAGTATCCAGTACTAGTTTCTTAGAAAGTCTTCTGTAGCCTTAGAAATACACGGTGTACAAATATGTGCCATTATTTTCTGCTATGTATAGTAGGATATGCTGTACGTACACGCGCAAAGTCCAGCTTATATTTAGTCTCACCGCGTAAATAAATGCGATTTTCACCGCAAAATTGATTAATTTGACTATTACAATAATATAATTTCATTTAATTGAATTTTGTAAAATATTTTACAAGGATCCTTCGCGGAAGTTTACCTTAGCCGAACATTACAAAATCAGAGCTTGTAGTTTTTGCGGTGAAACTAAGTTATTTGGCGGTGAGAATCGGTTTTATTTGCGTTGTGCCTAATATTAAGCCTATATAAAAGTGGACTGCCACGCAAATCAAAATGACACATCTAGTTGATCAAGACTGCCAAAGAAAATCCATTATCAAATGAGAACATCCAAAGAAGATAAAATACCAAACTACATAAATATTTTATTTAGTAAATATATTTTGTACATAAAGGAGTGAGGATGTACAAAAAGTTAGATTTTTACAATTCCATAAGCATAATTTGTACATGACTTGGCTTACGACATTTCATTAGTTACTTCAGAGTTACGCCCACCAAATCCGAATTTTGAACAGATTAAATTAAATATTGGCGTTAAATACGATATAGTCATTGAACCATCAAACCCCAACGTGTTGTCTGTAGTGGAAGGCGGAAAATCGACTTCCGGTTCTGGAACTTGAATTTTTTATAAATTATGATTTTAATGATTTTGAAGAAACAGTTTACGGAAGAACGTGAAGCGTGGCACATATGTTGTAGCGTAGTCATTTATAATTAGCTACTTCTAAATTAGAAGATGTAAATGTTAAATTAAGAGTTCTGAATCAGCAATGACTTGGTCCTTTTGAGTGTACTACCTAGTCTTTTAGTCGGAACAAAATGGCGTCATGCCTAAACCCTTGGCGTTAAATGACGAAGACCAAAATTACCGGTTGCTAAATTACAGTATACTTATATTTGTTCTAGTTCTTATTAGCTCTTAATTCAAGTTAAAGGAACTTTATTTATAATAATTATACATGTTGAAATTTTCTGTAAAATATTTACATGTGAGTGCCGATATTCAAAATAAAAGCGAAGAGTGCTATGTTGATTTCTCTGAAGCGCTATGTACGTTATTAAAGCCAAACCTTATGCGCATGTTATGTGCACTCGTCGTATACTGTACCTACTCAATTAAATCCGGTGTGGTCGTTTTTAAATGTACTCCGTCCTATAGATTACCACTCCCAGTATCAGAAATATTAACGAGTTTATTATTCCAAGAACCTTCAAATGAAAATAAATTGGAGAAATTAGCTCAATTCGAAAACAATTACGTCTTTTTATGACGTTTAATAATATTTACTTACCCCAGCAAAAATGCGCGGAAGATATCTTTTGTACTGGCATTCAAGTCCGGCTTTATCATAAAATGCACAGAGATCTCCGAGATTGAAGACGGCGTATGCCCATATGGTGGACACGATCAGAAGCAACAGTCCGCCAATTATATGGTAGCTCATATCCTGTCAAATGCAAACGTATTCATCTGAATGTTCTTAATTAAGGGTAATCTCTGGAATTCAAATAATTCGCGGTTCGCGCTTGCATTGTGGATGGGCCTGCCATATGTTGGATGTTAAAGCTTTGATCTGCGGTAATTTTAACCACTTGACCTACTAGAGTTAAATTAAATACCGTGTTGGTAAGTTTGATTTGTGCAAAACAATAGCTTATAATAAATATCGTAATAATTTTTTTTAAACGGAACCATCAAAAATCGACACTGAATGCTGACACCTGACGGAAAATTTATTCAATGGATTGAAGTAATTTAACGTAGACAACAATAGTGCGCGTGGCGCGAATCTCAAACCAATACCCTAGGTTTAAATTGAATACTGATGAAAAGCTACTTTGCAGAGGCAGATCAGTTATGCTATATTTCTAGTCACCAATAAATTAAATCAATTTTTTGAAGCACTTACCAAAGTATTTGCCAAGGTTGGCGGTACCTTATCCAGAATCAGGATGATCAGCAAAACAATTGAAATGAACAAAGTAATGATGACCACGGCGAGGAAAAGCTGTTCCTTTAAATCCTCATAATGCCAAATACCGGTTAGGACCAGGATTATCACGCCAAGAAACTGGAATCGTGCAAATAATTGCCATTTGATATCCATTTTTGAACTAAAATTTTGCTTTAAACATTTATTTTTTTACCAATGTGAGAACCCTGAGAACTCCGATCGATCCAGCTAGAGCTCTTGCAAGATTCATTTTTGAAGCTTGTTGAATAAATACACGATTAACGCACTAAATTCAGGCTGCTCCGTGCAGATTCACTGAGGACCCAACTCTTACTGTATTATCCTAATTGAAATTGAATATTACACTGCAAAATCTGAGTTTTAGTAATTATACAATCTGTATTTTTTGTTTCTTATGTTAAATATTGATTTACTCTTCCCAATTAAGGACTTGCAAAGGGCAAGTCTTCTTTAGTGTGTGTGTGTGTGGGGGTATGCGTTGTCCCTGGTTTAGTCTGAGCAGTTTCTGTCGCCGTTTTTTGTGACCTCCGCCTCAAGTTGTCCCGAATATGGAGATCGTGGAACCACGCCAATAAACAATTTACTCGTGCGGCGGCTATACGTGCGTATAGGTGTAATTTTAGTTTCGGCATCTCTGTGCGTTAGCACTAAGCACACAGGTTTTATGCGCGTGTAGCACTGACTTAAATTCACCTGTACCCGTAAATAATTTTTTTTGAAGTATTGCAAATTTCAAATGAATTTGAACGAATTTGAGCATCACAAAATCACGCCGATTTTTAACAGCAACAGAAATATATTACATCTTGTCTAACACGTTGACCTTTAATTCACGATATAATGAATATTGGAAACTAATATACATATAATATATCATATTGAACATTAAGGGTGAGTGTATGGCATATTTTATGACTAATCTGTTCTTCCCCTTGTCGCATGTCTCTATGGTCTAGCTGACTTGTCACGGACTGAGATTAGAAATAAAACGTCGGGTACCCAGTTGGTAGTAGCTGATAGCTGATACATGAGTGCAGTAGTAGTTCCACTGCTAATATTTTTTGTTTATTTTGGCAGATGTTGCAAAAATAGATTCGCATTTCACATGTGCCATCTCCTCTCCTCTAACTCAGTAGACGGGAAACCCAGGCTTCGCTGTCGCCTAATTCAGTTCAGTTTCAGATACTCAAAACCCAATAGATCCTTGTTCCAAATTTTATATTGAACATGGAACACTTACTTGGTGGAAACGAGTAAGAAGTACCCGATGATGCATGATGCCCGTTCATCTTCTGAACTGAACACGCGTTTCGTTTCGTTATTGAGCTGGTTCTGCTTTGAACCAGACACACTTTGGGAATGCACCAGAATACCAGACAGACTAACTTCCGCTCCAATTGTCTTAAAGACTAATCTCGTCTGGTTCATTTCTTAGCTAAGGTTTGATGAACCTTTGAGTTCCTTACACTTAATCGTACACTTTACCGGCATGATGCCTGGAAGATTAGCGTCTTTCAAGTTTCTGCTCTTCCTGCTTGTTACCGGGACTAATTCCAACATTGGTGAAACCATTAGTCAATTTCAAAACAATGGATTGAATATTGAAAACCAGAATGGCATCTCTGACGTTGTAGCTCTGTACGATCATGAAAGGGTAAGCGACATTATCACTTTGGCGCTTTCAAGGTCATTCTGCTGGTTTGAATTGCGCGCCATGCGTGCCATACCTCGGAGCAATGCAAACGTGACTTTGACTGGTGGACATTTTCAAAATAATACATCAGCCTTAAGGGTCTATAAATAATTCGAATTTGTATTTAAGAAATTCATTATTTTAATATTAAAAAATAAAAATGATTTATTTAGAGGGATTTGAATGTTGTTTTACCACTGTGATGTGACGATGGTTCAAAATACAGTATTGTCTAGCCTCCACAATCATGGCGTCAAATTCAAAAAAATTGACACAGCTTTAAGTGGGGGTAATGAAAAGGTTTTAATGATTTTTTAAAAATAATTAATAGGGCGTAATCCTGTACAAAGATCCTGAAATGCAAGCATGTCTTTTGGAGAAAGCAGATGGCCCTGGTGAAGCTGAATCAAACCTGAAAATCCTTCACATTCCGGATAACGTGATTGGAAAAAAATTAAAGAATTCTGGAGAAAAACAAATTGTTTCAACGTTTCAGCATGAATTTTGTGGAAACCTTCCAATCGTTCCGATGTATGCTGAATCGATGAATTCATCTGCAGAACGGATCGGCGGACGAAAATTGAAAAGGGTTCACCGAGCTCGGAGGAAGCGTAGTGAAAACCGACATGTCTTCAACACTGATTACGATCAAAATGGTTGGCCGATTCCTGCAACGCAGGCCCAAGTTCAGGGAACAATTTCCGGACATGGCTTCTTCTCGGGTCAAGCTCAGTCAATTGCCAATAGCATGAGTCAGTCACAGTTGCAGATGGGTGGAGTTGGTATTACCGGGAGTTTGTCAAGGTACGACTATAATGGCAGTTTAATAATTAAACACCGTATTTTGATTTTGTTGGAAATCGCATGGCGCAGCTGATTGGTTAACGCGAGAGGGGACTACGCTACTGTATGTGCTTATTAGGTTATCTGAGACAAATGTGCGAAAAACGGAAATACTAATGAAAAACTTGTATTTTAGCTCTGCAGGTGGAGCTCAAGCCCAATTATCCCTTGGATCAAAGACAGGATCAGGTCAAGCCTCAAATTCCGGGCTGGGACCGTCCACTTCACAGGTTCAAGTTCAATTGGGTGAACAACAGAGTGGGTCAAATGCGCTAGCAAACGTAATTCAACACCATTCAGCTGCCGGGGGAAGTGGAATACAACAGCAACAACAACAACGTGGCGGTTTTGGAAGGTCGAATTTTCGATCTGCAGTTAATAATGGCGGAAACTATCAACAACCTCAAGGTCAATCATACGGAGGACAGTATTTACAATCAGGCCGAGGGTCACAGCCGCAACAACAGTATTTTGGATCACGAGGATCTCAGCTATCTCAGGCTGATGGACAAGCTTCTGGTACGCTGCCTCAGGCGAATTTCCAACAAGGCACTGGATTCCAAGGTCATTCCAATGGGTATCCATCGCAAGTTCCACAGAAACAGTTCCGACAAACTGGTACACAAGGAAGTTCAAACGGATATCCCTTGCCTCAGGCACAATACCAAGAAGATGGCCGGTCAGTGGTACTACAACTACCCCTTCAGCAAAACATTGTACCTGAGTCGCTAAGTCGTTCGAATGGTCAGCCAGCGCAAATTCCCCAATACCCACTCGGACCCCATGGTCATTCAAATGGTTATCCAGCGAATGTACCGCAGCATTCAACTCAACAAACCACTGGATCACAAGATTTGTCGAGCGGACAAACTGCACGAATTCCTCAGCTAAATATTGGGTCACAAGGACTACCTAATGGTCAACCAGCGCAAGTTCCGCAACTACCAATTTCACAAAATGGCCGCACAGTTCAACAGAATCTAGATTCCAGAGGAACTCAACAATATAGACCTTATGTCAACGGATATCCAGCTCAAGTTCCGCAGAATTATGGTCAACAACATACGGACACCAGCTTCCAAACAAATGGGAATTCCCAAGCTGCAAGTAGGCAACAGTCTACGCAGACGCAACGAGGAACAGATGGAATTCCGATTGGAATACCTGCTGGGTACACTCCACAAGCCCAAGGTCAGGGTAATGGAAGATTTACACAATCTCAGCAAATATACATCAATGGTTTCCGGCAAAACGGCCAAGGAAATGCTGGACAACAAATTCAGCGCGGTCAAGGAGGTTCAGCCCAAATTCAATATCCTGGAACATACGCTTCAGCTCCAGGTGGTCAAGCCCAGTCTCAATCGGTCGTTCTACAAGCACAAAGAGGAGTTTCTGGAGGTCAAACCAGGAACACCAACGGATTTGGATTTCCACAAGGAGACGAGTCATTACAGTACCCTACTGCCACATCCATGCTTCAAACTGAAGCATCCAACTTCCAGGGTCAAACTCAGGCTAATGGTCGCGTTACCCCATTGAATACACAAGGTGTTTTATCTTATCGTCCAGGACCAGATCAAGCATATGACACAATTTCTCATAGTACGGGACATTCCCAATCTGGACAAGTGGATTTCACAGAGCAAGGCCAATCAAATGGGCGGGTACCATATATTCCACTTCGAACTCAACAGAATGGGTTCACTGTTCCTCAGGTTCACGAACAAACTCGGAATGATAATTTGAATGCACAAGGTGTTTACGATAGATCTGCATCACAAGCGTCGTCAGACCATGCGTCACAGCAGGTTAACAACGGCCGGACGTCGTACCCAACCAGTCAGACGCCGAATATTCTACAACAAAGCTTTGACCAGCGGTCACAACAAGGAGAGGAAACAAGGACCAACCAATATTACCCTCAACTGCCAAGTGATGTGAACACTGGCTACGTACCGAATTATGGTCGATCGAACAATGGTATAAATACTGCTTACGTACCGAGTTATGGTCGACCGAACATCCCATTGCAAGCTCAAGGGCAGCCCGTCCAACAGCCGCAATTTGAACAACCTGGAATCCACGGTCAAACTGGCACGGGCGGTACTGGAGACGAAGGTCCAGCCAAATGCCACATTGTCACCTTTACATGTACCGTGATGTTCGAGCCTGCAAATGGACACAGGAAGCTCTGTCGACCTAAAGTTCAACAAAATGGAAGCAGTCAAGGTCAACAATTACCTGTGTCATCTAATTCTGGTATCTGCTGCTGTTAGAAGAAAATTGAAATCCAGCTTGTATACTATTGAATTATGTATGTGAAGAATGAAGAAGGACATAATTATGTATGTAAAACACTGCCAGTCTTGACTTGCTATTATCTTTCGCTTCGCACATCGTGTGTTTGAACTTAAGATCCAATGCAGTAACAATGAAGGCAAATTCAACAAACTTAGAAAATGTTACAATGTTCACAAGAATTTATTTGCTTTCAAAAGCCTCCGCCTCATTGTGAAAATATTGAAATTAAGTTAATGTTAATAATTCGAAATTCAAGTTTTAGTTGCACTTATTAGAAGGCAT
The DNA here is from genome assembly GCA_034694905.1 of Ceratophysella granulata. Classification (NCBI taxonomy): domain Eukaryota; kingdom Metazoa; phylum Arthropoda; class Collembola; order Poduromorpha; family Hypogastruridae; genus Ceratophysella; species Ceratophysella granulata. The sequence continues at coordinate 7,630 of JAQFYU010002131.1, forward strand.
TAGTATGGAAGTTATTGAATAAAATAAATCGAAAATTTTGAAATTATGTCCACTGATTGAATGCTTGTATGCGTGTAGAATTGGATTAATTTTATAAAGGAAAGCAAAAGAAGTCTTCAATTTCATTAATGGCATATAGTCGAGCTAATTCTTTGTTAGAGGTCCCGGAATTTCACAAATGCTCAACACTTTGGCTTCCAACGGGTTCACATGCTCCAGGAACTTCGGGTAGTACACATGAGTACTAAAGTCTTTGAGATATTCCTTTAGATACTTCTCCAAGTCAATCGTGTAAAGTGGATCCGCTTGAACATCCATGTCATCCAATGTCATTCCATACTCATCATTTGGCATCAAATCGTCCCCAAGACCCGAAATTCCATAATTCTCCTTATCCTCCTCTTCTTCTGATCCATTTTCATCACTGTCCGTCGACTCGTCATCTTCGAAGGTAAAACTCGAGAGTTCATGAACCAAAAGCTTGAAAATCTTGACCAAGAGTGGAATTGTGGTCCAGTTCTCTGGAACTCGCCGGCTGCTACGGGTTATGCGTTTTTCGCCAGGCTCAATAATGGGTTCCCCTTTGACCTGGATTTGGGAGAGTCGTGGATCTTCCGTACTGACACCGTGATGAAGAAGTTTGCAGAGGGCAATACAACTCACTTTTCGATCAAACATTCCAAAGAAACACTGCTGGCGTGAGATCCACTCAGTCAACACGAAATGGAGGGCAGATTGGCCTAATCAGTAAGAATTCATATTAATTAAAATATGGACGAACGAACATATATTTTTTATATAAGCGCAGCTATTTCACACTTTTATTTGCACACACCTGTTGGTCCTGGAACACTGTCAAGAAAGCTTAGTGCCGCTTCCATCTGTGTATTTATCAAATGAGCGTAAACCATGCAAAGGTTCTGAATAACACTAAGTGTGTCTGCAGACTGAAGTTTACTAAGAACGGCCCGAAGCAGTAGCTCCAGTTGATCTCCAAGCTGTTCGCCTGTTTTCATGATTAACGTTGTCACCAGTTTCCCAACAAATGCAGCGGAAAATTCAGACGTGGTGGGATCCAGGAGTCGGCAGGCCATTTGAACAACATGCCATAGTCCAGAATTGGCATGAGCATCTCTGTTTCACGAAATAATTCATGGATTTAATCAACCATTAACATTTTCAAAGATGTCAGAGTTAGACTTGTGAAAACGTGTTTCCCACCTGTACTCATAGACCTGCATGGGTGACACGGATGTAAAGGCTCTCAGGCACTCGCCCCCATTCTGGAGAACAGTGTGATCCTCGGATTTAAAGACACGATTAATCACAGCAGTAAAGGCATCATGCATGAGTATATGACTCAGAGGAACTGGTGAAGCCCGAACTATTGCAGTAAGAAGATCCAGAGCAACAGCTTGCGGTCCGCCTGATAAAAGGTAACACATGGTCAAACCAATTGCAATTGCATTTTCTCATATAAGTGTAGTAGAACTCAACTGACCGATATCACTAGCATCATTATTCAAGATGGACACCAGAGCAGGCGTAAATCTTTGTTGCAAAGGTTGGACACATTCTTTATTGTGGCAAAGAATACGGACCATATCCTCGAGTGTGGGACAAATGACAGGATCTCCGTTGAATTTGACAAAGCAAGCTAGCGCGAGAGTGATTACCCTTTGGCTAATTGAGGCTGTGAAGGCGTCATCAAGGCTGAGAATTCCGACAATGGTATCCAAAACTCCTGACAGGATTTCAACAGGCTGAGTTGCACCAAAGTTGATTAGAGAGTCTACCGCTCCAGGAAGAAATTCAAGAAGTGCCTAAGAATTAGAAGCAAATGTTTTAGTTTTTCATTATTCACATAAATCAATACATCAAGTTTCTCACATGGCCCTACCATCTTGACAGTCAGATTGTCCTTGGCTTGATCAACGAAAGTGTTTATTGCTTTGCAGGCTAGAATTCGAGATATCACATGACGATCAGGCTGTATGATGTGGTCTGTCGCTTTTTGAACAAAAGTACGGGTCAGGTCCGGCGTGAGAACGGTACAAAAATTGCTTCCAAGTACGAGACATCTACCAGCTAGCAGAATGTCTGTTGAAGAGAGTCCAGGGCCCACAATATTCTAAATTGGAATATATCATTTTAGCATTTGCATTTAAATAGCAAGTAGCTAAATCACCCGAGTTATACATTGTTCATTTCAAGATCGGTAACCTGAATAAATCCGTGTATATTAAAGTATTGTTGATTTGGGCCTTCTGTCTGTTCTTTTCCGACTGGTTTTACAATTCTGGTCCCGAGAGAAGAAACTGCAAAAAGGCAAGACTCTTGAAGTCTCCAGTCACTGGAACCAGCCAAATGTCTGTCCACAGCTTGTCCCAAAGCAGCATAAGTTTCTTCAGGAAACTCATCACAAGCTACAGTTAACAGGTCTTGAGCACAGACTCGAAGAGTATATGTGGCTCCGGCTTCGTCCTCGTCAAGTGCAAAAGTCAACGGGGAAGATATCCAAGATTCTACCCGCTCCTGGAAAAATAAGAAATGCATGTCAAATGAATCCGCCTCTCTCTAAAATGCATAGGGTAGAAATGCTATGTCTTCCACGTACCTGAGGAACCTGCATGTAAAAGATAATGTAATATATCAAATCCGTGAGTCCATTCTTGACCAATGAGTTCATCGAAGGAGTGTCCAATAGAGTTTGAATAAGTTCAAAAACAGAAAAAATCACTCCTTCAATTCCACATTGTTCACCATCGGAGTCCACATCCGGATCTTCATTTTCGCCGCTAAAGTACCGACGGAACTCTTCAATGTTGGAAGTCAAAATATTCCAAACAGGCACAAGTATGAACTCAAGAAACGGGGTCATCTTCTTGGTACAATTTCTCAACAAAAAGGAGATTGTTTTAACAATATTCTTTTGCAATCCATAGCCAGTATATTGGGGATCTTTCTCTTGTAAGACAGATACAAATTCCTTCAGAAAAGGTTCAAGGCACGGTTCCAGATGAGTCGTTACTATGCTTTTGTCCATTTCGGCCATCGTGAGCAGAACGTACAAAATGGACCTAGTTGGACATCAGAATCAGACATCGATTAAATTCATTGTTCCATAGAATACCATAGCTACAATATTTACGATTTACAATGCTTTCTATTATTGCGTGAACAAGTCATTCATTTATGGGGCTTCTTCATTCGTGTTTTGCTAATTTACCTGTATATATTATTCATGCTTCGAATATATGAATAAGGAATAAATAGTCAAACCTACCGAAATATTTCAACCGCTCGTGTCCTAGTCTCAACCGTATAGTTTACGCGATCATTCAGAATTCGGAGCATCTCTGGAAGAATGAGTGGAGCAACTTGCATCATATGCTGATCCGTTATTTCCTTGGCAAACTCTGTCATTACACGCATAGACCCTTGAACACCCTAACATAAAAATAAACCCAATGCATGAAATTACTTCACTTTTGAATATATAGGCGGATAAATTTTACTTTTCGTAAAATTTACTACCTTGGGATCCTTTAAAAATTCCATCAGAACATTGAAGAGTGATGGCCATTGTTCCGGCCAGTCCCAATGAGCAATGCTTGAGATGACAGATGCAACGGAACTTCGGATTTTACTATGACTATCCAGGAGAGCACGAGGAACCATGTCCCTCAAGGTTGCTTTTACTTGTTCACTTGTCTCAGGAGGAACAAACCTATTTAATTATATAAATTTATATTAGTATAGTACTCACGACGTCACGACACGACCACGACCTATAGCACTCACAATCTTTACATAAAATGAAATTTATCAAAATCTCCATGAATATCTCACAATCTTACTTTTCCGCCAAAGTGCTCCAGTGCAGGTCAACGTACTGTCGAAGCAACACACTTGCCAGTTGTCGAGATGGAGGTATATATCGAGGTTCCAATATGATCTCCATGAGTTGAACCCCATAGTACTCGGTAACCTCCAGAGCCTTGAGACGTTCTTCAGCACCTCGGCGAGTTGCACCGTCAGGGGACAAGGTGTCCTCCATACATTGTAGCAAGGCCTCCTTGTGTGATAAACTCATCCTTGAGTTTATGATGTATTATCGCTGTGACGATTGTCCAGTGTCGAATCTATGCGGTTGAATGCATCCATAATAAATGTGATTTTAGAGTTTGACGTTTTATGTTTTTTATAGAATGTAGAAAGAAATGACCAATACAATCTATACTTTGTTTTAGGGGTGGATTGTAGCAAAGGGTAGAAGAAGACAAAAAATCAATACCCGTAACCTCGATCAGGGATCAAGTTTGTCGTCGACGTCGTTGGTTTGTAGAAGTACTTAGAGCAATAATAATTGCAATCAATGACGAATGACCAGGAGCTCCAGCTCCGACTTCCGCCTGGCCCTGGCCTCCAATAATTACGCTTACAAACAACTTCAGATTTGGACGTGTAACAAATTGAATACTTGAGAATTTGCAATGTCGAGCAGGATAATCGAGAAAGTGATTCTGTCACCTGGTCACCTTTGTTTGACCGTCGTCCGCGTCCGTCCGTCGTGTCAGCTTTATTCTTAAGCTTCTTCTTCTGCATGCATGGGAGTGCGAGTGCGATGTGCTGTGTAGTCCTTTGTGTGAATCGTCAATCGTGGTTCGTGTGCAGGTTGAGTATTTGAACAGCAGCATACCGTAGCGCCAAGTCAAGAATGACGTTATCTGTGGGACTTGTTTGACATTGACTCTTGTCATCCTTGAATTCAGACGTGAGGCGGAAGGATTGTTTGAAAATATCAGAATTTCAAGTTTCAAATCCACGTCACTTTTTAAGATTTTCGTTTTCTTCCACATCTCCAATCTGTTGACCTGACCTCAACTCAGATTTCTTCCAATATTTTCAGCAATATATTGACCTCCTATTGGAAACCTTCATCCACTGCCCTGCAGCTTCTGTTGTATCTTATGACCTCGTGACACCATATCATATG
>JAQFYU010002132.1:0-12625 GCA_034694905.1 Ceratophysella granulata
CAATTGACAGTGCACCCATAGCAGTTAGAAGTTAGAACTAGAACTATAAAACAATAAGAAAGTTACAATTTCATTAAAAAATATAATCTTACCAAAATAAAAGTGAGGCCTCGCTGTGTCTTGTGTTCACCACTTAAAAGACAGTTTATCAAAGTTAAATAAATATACGACTTGGATTCCAAAATGGAAAACTTCAAAATATGAAATTGAATTGGAAGATTCCCAATTTTGAAGAGTTCCTGCCCAAGTAAAGTTATACTGTGAATTTGGATTAATTTACACAATTAATTTACGGTTTCTTGGAACACTTTCGGTGGTTTATTCCCTGTCATTCAACAACACAGCTCTTCTGCTATTGATTCAATATTGACGGGACAACGCAGTGAGCATTATTTCAGTATCGATAAGAAACCGACGCTAAATTAACACTGTCATTCTAATTATATAAAAAAAAACATAAAACCGCAAAGTAACGCTCCAGTTGAACAAACTGAACACATACAAAAGTGGCCTATTCGTCATGAAGATAAAAATACTCGGATTTTGAACCCTTGACGGCAACAAAATCACATGAAACCCATATAAAACGGCGACCTTGCACTCAGAAACCAACCAAAAAACTTTGTGCGTATTTCCTTTGAATTTGGATTGGCATGAACAAGTGTGCACAATTACAACACAGAAGATTACAATACGATACGATAGTTTATTGCAATGTTGTAGTGCAAAAGTGAAAAATAAATAGAAGGCTAAACGTGTTCGTCTGAATTTCGAGTTTCTTATATCAAATACACGAGACACGTTAGTGCAAATGAGATTACAAGTTACAATTTACAATTCAAGTTCAAATTCAATGACTAATCTCATCATGACATTGTAAAATAACAACGTAGTAAATTACGTACGTGTACGCAAGTTATACATATACGATCTCATCTCATTTGTCATTATCATTAGACATTAGACAATTTAAATTTACCAAAGGCATTCTAATTCAAAAGCCAAGCCAGAAATTGAAATTATAGTGAAATTAATCTATCTACAACGGCACTCCACTACGCAAGGCAGTATTGAACTCAGTTGTGAAATTAAATAACGTTAGAAATTGAATACTTACCTGTTTTGAAGAAATTATCCGTGAATTTGAAGACGGAATTGAATTTTCGCCAAAATGGACCTATTTTGGACGCTACTTATTGCCTTCGTTATGATGGTTATCTTCTTGTTGGTAGCATTCGGCTACGAAGATTCACCCAAATTCCGTTATAAATTCAAATTTTGTTTTTACGTGGCGTACGTCTCTACAGTAGCAATCATCACGGTGCCCTTCTTCATTTTCAGACCTAAGAATGTGAATAATATGAAGTAAGTCACTCTCAATTCATAAATCGGGTAACCATAAAAAGAATAATAATTTTAATATAAATTGTATAGTTACAAATTACACTTACTCTGGTTGAGCTACATTTTACATTATGTACGTTCATTGTGCACGTAGAACGTAAAACTTCATAAAAAATAATGCCGACTTCCGGTTTTCCAGATAGTATTATCAGCAGGGTACATCCTGTCCTGTAACATGTAACATAAAGTCAAAATACATGTGAAAAATTATGATGTTCAACAATTTAAATTAAACTTTAGCCGAATTAATACTAATTAGCAGAATTACTATTATTTTTTAAGATTGACGGTCCCATTGACTAGACCAGTTTCAAAACTACTTGGAATTACTTGGGAAATCCATGGAAGGTCCGTGTTTGACGCTGACTTTCCCTGTGTCGTCATTTGCAATCATCAGAGCGTATTGGACGTCTTGGGTAAACATGCAAACGATCTCATGCATTGAAACAAAACATGCATTTCAAGCTGGATGTGCTAAATCAATTTTGTTTTGTTTGAAACCAAACCAGGAATGGCTGAAATATGGCCGTTGATGAAAAGATGTGCAGCTGTTGCTAAGAAAGAAATCATGTTCGTGTTTCCCTTCGGCCTAGCGGCCTGGCTTTGTGGAACAGTTTTTATCGATCGAGCAAAGGCTACAGATTCAAGAGTTAAGATGAGTCAAACTGCTGAATCGATTCGGGAAAACAAGGTATACATAGTTACTTCTTTTAAATTTTGATTTCGTAAAATATGCAACTTTTTAATAGAATTGTTTAATTTTTTAGACTAAACTCTGGATATTTCCGGAAGGAACTCGTCACAAGGGACCGAGTCTTCAGTCATTCAAGAAAGGTGCATTCCATATTGCAGTTCAAAACAAACTCCCAATTGTTCCTGTAGTCATCTCACCCTACACATTCGTGGACGATGAAAGATTTATTTTTGACTCAGGTACTGTATTAAAAATGTCATGGTCTGAAAAGATTTGATACACTTTTACCTATTTAAAATCTTCTGAATTGCAGGCAAGGTCGCCATTTCAATCTTGCCACCGATCTCCACGACGGACGTGACGGATATTAACGAACTCATTGAAACAACTCATGACCGAATGACGACCGAGTTTCAGCGTCTCGCTAAAATTGTTCACAAGTATTCTGGAAATGTGTCACGTCGAGGACGTGCTCAGAACGGTGGACCCAACTCACCAGTGACATTCTTGCAAAGCAGAAAGGTTTCCTAATTAATGCAACTTAAAGTCAGAGGAATTTGCACGCAAGTATTATCAAAAAGTACATATATCGAAAATGAAAATGCAAGTGCGCCTTTGGTACATTCGGTTACCAAACATGCACGTTAGTCAGAAACAACCGTAGATAATTATGGAAACTATATCTTTAAAATGCGGTACAGATCTATGACTTCATTTGAAATTTGAAATATAAATTAATAATGGTGGATAAAATGTAATAAGATAGGAATTAGTACAACGTTTTGTGATTGAGTTAGAAGTTAGAATATGTAGTAGACCTTATATGAAATTACGAGCTGAAACTACGTGGAATATTATTGCAAAATATTACTATGTAAACTCGAGATATTACTATTTACTTTAATTACATTCTATAATTGGTGTTAAAAGCCGCGAACAAGTTATGTCTAGCCAGTTAATGTGTTGTTGTGACTAATTGCTGCGCCTGTAGCAATTTTTACGACTAATTATTAATGCATGCACTCGATAGGTCGGTAACTTTGTTGTACGCTGCTCTAAACCACCCAATCGAGTCATTAAGCTAAGTGATTAGGAAAGCAGTTTGCCAGTTAGCACTACTACATTATGATATGACTACTGTACTGTAGTATGTATATGTAATGCAATTCAACAATGCTAATGTGTCACAAGTCACAATAGACTGTTAAATGAGAGTAAATCTTCAATTGTCGTTCTTTCGTTATATATGGAGCTCTAGAATATTTCTAAGATTCGTAATTAACAATATAGCTGAACTTATTCGTAATTTGGTGCCATTTCATCTAATTACTTGTAGTATTTCGTGTCAGATTGTTTCGAGGCAAAATGCTTATACCGATAGAGGGGTAAGGTCCGTCTGACCAATTGTATGTAGGCTTGATTTAAAAAAACTATTAGAAAAATCTTGAGTAGTTAAAACAAAAAAATTTTTTGTTAATAGAATACATTTAATGTATTCTATTCTGTTAGTTTTGTCTCATTGTCATAGTTTCTGAATGTTATTATCAAACTCGTCAGGAAGAATCAATATTAAATGCATTTCTTGCAAATTGCAAAATAAAACCTGAGTTTCTTCAATTGTCTTGTGTTTCGAAAGACTGTGACAATAGTTCGACATCAGAAAAGGTATCCAGAACCATAGTACTAGATTTCCGAACGTCACGTCGACTATTTTGCTTTTGCTTCTTAGCTTAGGAGGCGACAGGCCTTTTGCCAAAATTTTGTAGAATCCGTAGTTATTCAACCTCTAAATCTAAATGCCAGGAATGTCCTTAGCTATATTATTTTATTATGTTTGAATGACTTCAGCGTTGAAAAACGTTCGAAGTTGTCAATTAAAATGCATACTCATACTACATAACGTACAGGTACCAATGTCCGCAATAGGATTTATTTACAGGAGGTAGATTGGAGTTGAGAATCAGTTTACTTACTTGAATTCAAGACCCATGGTTGACAAGTTGTAATACAATATCGTATTACAAATACAGACCGGCTATTTCTCAATATTGACCCTTAGCCCCAAATTCCTTCAATAAATGGAAAGGAAGCTGGTTTTACTGTTTCCGGCGATGCAGCAGGCGTCGTAGTTTCTGGAACTGGAGCAGACGTGGTACTTGTACTACTTTCTTCCATTCCGCCTAGTTTCCGACTTCCAGGAGTCTCGGGTTTGCAGTTGTATCTTCGAAGAACCGTTTTTTCACAGTAGGATTTACTTGGAGATACTCGAAAGCTTGTTTTGGCTAGAAGATAACCAAGAGTGTTGGTAATAATATTAATTGATTCGTCAATTTTTACAAAAATATTTAACTGTATTAATCTTTACCCATGCATTCCTGGAATTTTGTCCGACAAAAGCCCAATCGTGGTTCTCGTCCTTCAGCCTTGACTAAAATTCAAGATCATTTCATAAATCAATTCAGCCTTACAGTTTGTGTTTGTCTGTGTACGCACACATTTATAAGTTCGATTAAATTGTATACTGCATTAACTTACGAATGTTCAGAATACAGATGACGAATAAGATGAAAACAAATTTTCCTGACCGATGTGGGCTTTCGTATTTCAGGCTCATCCTGATAAACGCCTGCTGAAACGCTCACAGAAATGGCTAAAGATTCACGGAAGACGTTCTTTGCAAAGGGTATTTGACAGGTTCGCATGAAATGCCGCACATGCATAGCATTACGAATTTTTAGCAAAATAAATTCCGGCAATAAAAATACACAATGGGTATTGAGTTCGTTTCACAATAATTAACTTTAGGCTTATCCAACCGTCATAGCAATTCAATGCCAATTAAATTCATTATTTCAAAATATTGATATTCGTATCATTCACAACAAACTGAAAGAAAATATGTTAATTGTCATGAGTCATGAGGTATACATACATACCGATTTCAGTATGCACGCATTAAATGGTCAGGGCGATTTTGTGGTAGATAGCTACTGAATTAGTTTAAAGATTTGCGAATTGGGAATACAACATGAATTTATTTTAGGATGATGAACAACAGAGAATATAGAACTGTATTACCCGCACAACAACAATTAACTCTTTAACATGGAACATGGAACATGGCATGTTGGAATGTTTCTTTTTGACCTTTGACTTAACCGCCCTTCTTCCGGTTCTCCTTGTCTTCGTCTTTGTTCTTTACTTGACTTTGAATCCTGGGTCGGGTGTGAGGAAGCTCATGACGAGTATCAAGTCCTAAGTCAAGTCCTAAGGCAATACGGTGTCGATTATAAACACCAATAATCCAAACACGGTAGCTGATAACCTCATCTGTAATCCGAATAATTCGACCCAGAATGCTGGAAGAAAAGAACTTGCTTTAGATTTTTCAAACCCATTTTCCATTGCTCTTAGAAAACTGTGACACATTGAGAGTAGTTCTCTAACCTATTAATATGAGGAACATTGATCCCGCCACACTCATGCTTCACGCCCTGTTCCAACGTGATGAAGGCGTATTCGAAGGCCTGTTTCACGTCCATGATTCCGTAGGAGCTTCGCCCAATGTCGTTTCCATGCGCAAGGGGATCTTCAATACAGAGCAATGATTGAGTGGATCCAGGGTAAAGCCCCATACGCCCCAGGAGCTAAATTGAGTAATTCGTAACAGAAGTTGGACATAAATTAAGTTTTGAACGTTATCTGGTAGGAAGTAGAGCAGTGGGTGCGCTCCCGGCTTCGCGTTTCTGAAATCTCAGGTCATATCAATATCAATCACAGAAATTGCGTTGGTATTGGAAAATGATGTTATATTTTCAAGTTTTAACGGTGTCCTTCACTCACATATTCCTTTGGCAAGTGCCATCCACCATCTTTAATGCGAATTCCAACTTTCAAGAAGTTGAACAGTTTTCCAAAAAACTCCAGAAATCCAATGAGCAGCACAGCCAAATTAGCCACTGGACTACCTGCATTCGCCCTTTCGTGAAACTGAAACATTGGAAATTGAACGTTGTCACTTTGGTCTTGGTGTAGAAAGATGAGTCAACAATATACTGCAAACTTTATCCCAAATCACAACTAAGACAAATTTCGGTCCAAAAAGAGAAAGTTTCCTAAACATTTCTACAACGGATTTTGCAGAGGATAATATATAATAACAAATATGTTATATTTTATATTGATTTGGTAGGATTGGTCGAAACTCGTAACAAAAATTGATTTTTTGAGAAATCAAATATATATAATTAGATATTTTATTATGATCAATTACTATTTAGAAAAATTGAAGTAATAGGAACGAAGAAAGTTACCAAAGTACATTAAAACATACAGTTTTAAACGATAATACTATAGTTTACCTGCAAAAAGCTGACAATCAGAAGAATAAGCGAGTATGAACTGATTCCTCCAGTGAACACTTGGTTCAAATCACGTTGAAGCAGAAATTGCTTAAGAACGAGCACAAGCTTCGGAAGCACAGGGTACTTCAGAATGAACTTCTGAACGAGTTTGGCGGAACGAACTCCATTCATCATATCGAAACTGATGTCCACTTTCACGTCAGTAAGCTTCTCAACAATCTTCACCAGCGGCACCTACCACAAATATTTAACGACAAGTGAGTTTGAAAATGGAACCGAAATCCAGATATCTCGCTTCTAGAAGATATTGTTTCTTAACTTACCGAAGCCCTGTCCAGAATCGTGATCGCAGATGGATCAGCAATGCCGTCTTGAATTAGGGCTCTCTGCAATTTGGAAAACATTGTCGACTTGTCTCTGTTCCTATCAGGCCCAAAGATATGAACATCGATGTCGCTGTAATGTAAACAATAGCGCCAGATACATTTATATGCACACTGAGATAGAGCATTAGCATGGCCTTGTTCTACAGTTGTTTTACTGTTTTTCGAATGCTAACCTCGTTGGTAAATACAGCCCAGTTCTAAAGCTTCCATAAACATCAACCTGAGACTGGGGCCAAAGTTTGGCGACGCAGGATTTGAGTCGGTCAACCACAATCATACGTACTTCCCGTTCCTCAGTCTTAGGAGACATGTAAGCAAAGAAGTCCTCGATCTCTTCGTGTAACCTGATTTTTAAGTAAGTAGGTTAAACAACTAATCGATGTCTGGAATCACAAAGATCGGCGCAATCAGCCCCGTGGCGTAGCACCTTGCGCTGTCTTTGGAATTGGGAGCCCGACTTAAAGAAACCTTTTAAATGAACATTCACAATACAGAAAAGCACGGACGGTTGTAGATTGGTTGGGGTAGATCAGATGCTGGATTACAACAATACAAAATACCGGAATGCAGTCAAATTGTTAGGCATTTGCGTGGAAATATCTGTGCTACTTGCTACTAAAAGCGAGAGCATGAAGCGCTGCGGAATAATTAGCTCCGTTGCTGTATGTCCAACAACTATTTTGGTTAACAGAATCATTCCAATATCCCAGCATTTGAATAATCACATCAAAGTTTTTCGAAACACAACACCATGAAATCAAGTAGAAGAACGAAGAACACATGTGACTGAGATTATTTTGGCCGTTATGGCGCAATACGAAAGGGCAAAAGAAGCGTAGGTATCCACGGGGTCCTAGGACAGTCGCTCAATCTCAATCATGTTTCTTTACAGGCTAATGATAAATAAATAGGGAATGGCGAACACAACCTTTCTACTGTATTTACAATTTCGAAGTCGGTCAATCATATCTTCGACTAATTCCACATGCTCGGTCAATGGGTAGTCGGTGGGAGGCTGACGGGCAATTAACCGGTCCGTCAAAGCCAGTCGGTCAATCAACCACCGTACTCGATCGCCGGGGCTCTGGTTATGTTGCTAACTTTTCTACTTACCCAATAATACCTTTACTGTACTTCTTATGGTCCACTATCCACGGGCATCCATTGTTATGTGATAATTTGACATTCTCATTGAAACCAAGCCCAAAGGTTCGTGCTCGATTTTCCTGGCGAAGCATGTCGTCATTGAGTCGATTCCACTCAACGTTCCTAGTAATGCCTTGTCCACCAGGCTGACCACGTCCAGGGAATGTTGAAGTTGAAGGTACGATACCCTTTCCTCTGCCGTGCCCTTTACTATAAATATATACTTAATATGTTAAGTTAAAACTACAAATTACGAAGGGGTTCACCACAGGCACAATTAAGCTATGCAAATGGAATAGTTGTCATAGTTTACAACCTGTTGCTGCTAGTTTGAGAATCGGTCTCGCTGGATCCAGATGACTTCGTAGTCGGAATGGGAACCTGTTCAGCTTCCCAAATTCGCATCCACATATCCCTTGCTGGACCAGCCGTTTCGGGTTGGTACCAGCCAATACGCGGGTCCATTGTTTCTATGTAGTGGTCGAAAAGAAAGGAGTCAATTAGTCCAGATCTCTAGAATATTGTTAGGGACAGAAATAGTAAAGTAGTAGGTTCTTTAAGTAACGAACTTAGCTTATATTAAGTCGAATGCCTACACCTCAACCTCAGGAGAAGGTTGGATTAGTTATGAATTATGAATTAAAAGCAGTTGGACGTATGCGTGGCGGCAGCAGTGATTGCATTTCGAAGTTATGGCACAGAACTGCAAGTTTGTTCAATCGCTATTTAATGAGACATTGTTTTTCAAGGATATCGAATATTACATAATAGGAACGTAACGACACAATGAAAATCAGAATGGCGCCATATTGACAAACGTGTCATAAGAAGGAAGAGATGAACGAGCCAGCTTAAGCGCGCTTTGCTCAACAACTCCGGCCAGCTTTAATTCACCAAAATCTAAACGACACACTTTGCAGATCGTTCTGATTTTGCAGAAATGGTTTTTGCCTGAAGCACACGCTGTGGGTAGATTTACTATCACTACGTATACTTCTTTGAACTAGGATATGAAAACTAAAAAGTAATTTACTCGCACTGAGGCCTCAAATGTTTCTCTTCAGGTTACGGTTTTTAGTGGTCAACCGTGTGACATAGCTACAAAAAGACCCTTGACATTGTCTATGGGTCGACTCGTCGGTACTTCATATAATTTTATATGTCTTCGGATAGGTTTCAAACTATCTGGTTCCTGAACGATTTCAAAACTTTCCATACGTCCGTGGTAGTGTATTCAATAAGTGCAGGTTATGTACATACATTTATCAAGAAACGCGAGATGGCAAATTGGACCCGATATTTCAACGTGGTGGGGTTCAATTCAAGGCTCAACATCAACACTGTTACAAGTGTTGCCTATAAATCATGCTCTATGCTTTATTATATTGACCTACCTGTATCTACATATGTACATACACACATGTATGTGGATTCAATGTTGTAGATGTTATGTCCGAAAGCCGGAAGTAGAAGTAATCTTGAGATCATTTGACATGAAGAAGGAAGAAGCTCAACAGTTTTGATTTTACAGTCGACCTTTTTACCTGATATCTTCACTTAACCCTAATACATAATAACCCTTGAATGCAGATAACCAGCCACAGAAGGTCCTAAACTTTATAGTTGATAGTGGGAGTGAATACAGGTACACATGGAATGGCACAGGTACTCAGAACCTTAGAATACAGAATATGAATTATAAACTAAACGGTAAGCGGCTTTTGACTTTTTTTCAAGTGAGTGCTGCTGCGGTTTCGAGTTTGAGCCTTACTAACTGTCTGTCGTCGCTCGTCGCCAATAATGCAATAGACCCTGTCTTGTCTAACTAAGCTCAAAAGTTTCCAGATGTCAAATCAATTTATATTCTTAGATTATGATTATAGGACAGTGATAATGATAAAGCCCAGCAACCTAGTACTAAATTCCTTGGCTCGGGTCATTAGTCACTCAGCCACAGATTTACAGGTAAGCGGTACGCTGGCATACCTTAGTTTCTACACTTGAAAAATTGGCTAACGTTTACTTTACCGGTACGAGATGCACAGAGCACGGTTTGTTTCATTTTATCCGCGCGTTTCTGCAAAACCTAACTTACCTCTAGAGGAAAGAAATCTCTACCGTACCGGTAAAGTAATAAATATCAGCCGAAAAATTACGTCGTATGTCGTATCGACGGAAGTTGTACATTTCGAACACAGCTCTTTACCTCATAATCATAATGTCAAACTCAAACATCCATCATTTACTAAATCTAGTGGATTGAAAATTGCAATTATGCTTTAAGTTGACGCGCTACGATTGACGATGTAACATGTAACAGCGCTTCTAACTCTAACTACGATCATCAAATACCCGATGTTGTTTGAAATCCGGTGTTGTATATCGGCAGGACGCCTATCAGCACAGGTCAAGTTCCGAGTTCAAGTTGTCTGTTGTTGGTTGTTGATGTCTGAAGACTGAATGAATGTCAACAACAGAGACGACGTTACAGCAATAATTTTAACGGACGATCGATCATCGACGCGATGATCGACGACGTTCAACGGTTTACGTTGTTGGTTTGCCAAAAAAGCTGGGACAAAATGAATGAAATGTTTGAAAAAGGTGGTCAATCCTGGTCAATTCGATCTTTGAACCTTGTTTTTGCTCGTTCTTCAAGTTGATATTGGTAGATGGCGCTATGTGCCACTAAAATTTATTCGCGAATTAAGAATAAAGAATTGATAATGTTTAATTAAATACAAATTACAATTATTACAATTTACAAAATACAAATCAGGGTATTATTAATTAGAAATGTGCAAACAAGATCAAAACTAGAACGGTGCAGATAAATGCAGTTCTTATGTAGCTGCCCTACTAGTGCCGTGCGTTCGTGCGTTATTAATACACATGAAATGAACGTGGGGAAATATTATTTACAAACATACAATAGTGTCTACACTTGTGTTTCAATTTAATAATTCAAATACACGAAAATATACGCTCGGTTTTGAAATTTCGAGTTTCAAATTAAGTATAAGTTTGAAATCAAAAATAGCTGCGCTGGAGATCCTGATCTCGATCCTGAATCATTTCGCAGCAGCGCAAGAATTTAACGAAATCTAAATGTTTTCCAACTTTCTATTCGAACATCGAACATTTGAATAGAGCTTTAGAGCACATACTCGTACTTACTCGTAGTTAGCTTTTAGCTTAGGTCCTTCCAGAATATTTATTGTTCAGCAAACGTCATAGTAATTAAATTTCCATTAAATTCCACATCTTCAAATAAACAAATACTTTCAACCTTGAATGCGGCACTGCTCCGCTTGGATTGGGTAATCGATCTGTCGGCAGACGGCAAAGGTCAAAGCCCTGAGCCGAGCCTTTCAATTCAATCCAACAAATATACTAAAATCCATAATGCTGAAAACGTTTTTCCTGTTGATCACTTTGGCACAGTTCGTCAATCGATGCAAAACACTTTCAAATATTGACTCGGATTCGGCCAACTATGATCAAATGTACGACGTCCTCGTAGCAGAGTACGAGCAAGGTCTTATAACCACAACAACGGAAGAACCATTTTCTGAGGTTTCAATTTAATCCATGATCTTGAATTTAAATCCGAGTGACTAGTAAGTAGCAAATTGACAAGGTGATTTAACAGGATTCAGTGCCCGACGAAGGCTTAGAGCCAACTGTACAAAAGAGTCCTTGGCAAACTTATTTGGACACGACACATGGACTCAAGTGTGACAATCCCTGGTTTTGGAATACAATTCGATGTGTTTGGCTGGATTATAAATTCAAGAACGTGACACCGCGGACGATATCGAACAGGAAAATTGCCCTCATTCTAATTGGAATTATAAGCCTCTTCTTCATCTTCCCAATTTGTTCGTTCTTGAGTAAGTCTCTCCCAATTTCCACACAAAACTAGCTTTTCTTCTATTTCAGAAAATAATTCGATAACTAAATTGGTCACATTGTTCTACAGTTATGTTTGCCTACTTCAAAGCAAAAATAAAGAAGTTCTCCATGATGATTCAGCAGTATATGGATGAATATCTGCCTGGATCCATTGTTTTACCCAACGGAGAACGCAAAACTTATGATCCAACACCAGAGGAAGAAGAAGCCTTTGAAAATCTAATTGAGACACTCACTTCTGTAGTTTAATTTAAATCAGAGTTATTAACGTATGACGTATGATCAACATTATGTGTACAGTACATAAATGAAGAATGAAGTGAACCTAACGCTTTGGTACCATAAACCATATTTTAAGCGTTAAGCATATACAATATGTACTTTGTTAATGCATTTGACATATTTAAGATGTTTCCATAATAAATTCGTGAAAAAACCGAACTGTTCTGAGCCCTATGCTTGTTTTTGAAAAAAAGGAATATAGTTTTTGCTTTTTACACAATCTCACTCAGTTTTGCAAAGGCTGGAGGCACTAGACGGTAGAATTGCCCCGGCCGAGTCGGATTCTGCTCACTTTCTGCTTTCTGCAGAACAAGAGGGTGGTCTGAAATTGACGTGTCGTATGTGTGGGATATTGTAGTAGTGCAGACCGGACACGGCCGCCGCCGCCGCCGTATCGTCCCCACACCTAAGTACAGACCAAAGCGGACCAGGCA
>JAQFYU010002133.1:0-12623 GCA_034694905.1 Ceratophysella granulata
ATATAACTAACTAGAGATAGCACTAAGGCATGTCCAAGAATTAGCTTGTATTCATAAGGAACGTAGCTGCTAATTTTTCTTTTCCTTTGTATTAATGTAATAATATGACCTTCGATGCGTTCCCGTGGAGAGTTTAGTCTTTTCTGTTTCAGAAGTTCTTAAATAGGGGGTAGGAAGCATTTAGCGTTTGATCGTCCGTGCTACTTGGTAAAACTCTTAATCTTTTTCAGTATAAACATGGAGCTCAGTATCTGCTCAATTGTGAATAACATTTAATGAAAAAAACTGCAAAGGCGAAGAGTTTGGAATTTCAAAAGTTGTCATGAAAAAAATGAGGATGCTTGCAGAAACTTGTATAAAATTATCTACGTGGACATTTTTGCACACATTGTTTTGCTGCAAAAGAAACCTAGTTATTCTTTTACCTATGGTGAAAGTATGTTAATTTATTTTTACTTGTTTTAAAGCTTTTCAAAAATGTACGGAACTTTGAAACAACCCTCGTATTTTTGAGTGGCACTACTATAAGTTGCTCGGAAAGGGCCAAAATTCAGTAAAGAAAGCTTCAGTGAACTTGCACATATCCCAAGGGTTACGACATGTGAAAGTGCATACCACACGTGATGTCCAATGTCACATGAATCTATGTACTTCACGCATCCTAACGGAGAAAGTAGTGAAAGGGGCCTGTCATTTAGTCATGTTCTCAGAGCTCCATTAAGATAGGGACACGAGGAACACTATGAATTCCCGTAGGCTGTCTCCTCCTTCCCTGAATTAGAGAGAGGAGCTGTGATCCGATGTTGGATCTGGTTTTGCAATAATGGGATGTCAAGCGACTTGGAATGAGACGAGGGCAAGTGGTTCTGAGGACCAAAGTCTGTTTGACGGCGGAAGCTGTGCACTAGTGGAGAATGAAGTGTTGGGATGTGAATATACTGGTGGAGTTGGACTGGTGGCCGAAGAAGGCATGTCGAGATCTGATAAGAAGTGAAGTGAAAAGATTCATTATAGCCGAGTTTGTCGGCTTGTTTCACACCTCCTTAGTCCATGTAAGTATAATTGCCAAGCGTCTTCTGCCCTCCCGAGACAGCTCCTCTCTCCACACCAGATCCACATGTCGACTCAAAAGCCTTTCCACCAACAAACAGATCAACCTCAATTCCACGCTCCAATTTGGCTGGCTTAGTTATGCAAATTACAAGCTTTTTAGATAAACCCTGTATTTCAATAAAGCTGCGAAGTAAAGATTCAGCCATTTATTATAAAAAACACATCCTTGACATTTTTGCCGGATGCTTTTCTGAAAGGAAATCTCACACACATGATGGGCCTAAGGTAGTCTGACAGATTGGCCTGAATCGGCTAGTTTAATCATTTGATCTTATTGCACCATGAACCATGAACAAAAGTTGCTCAGATTAGAATATGGAACAATATCTGCTAAAAGTTTGAGCTAAATCAGACAGTGACTGGTTCCAAGAAATTACCTTAATCCAAGATGAGAATTTCTACAGGTCAAACTACCAATAGAATGGTATTATCTCCATAAAAACGTTGTTCAGCATGGTCTAAAAACATGTATACAAGTTTTCATTCAAAGCTATTACAATCAGCTTCGTGCCCATAAGGTGTGTGCGTTGTCCTTTCTGAGAAGCATCTGGTAAATAATACTAAAGATCTATGGCATAGTTTGATTAAATGTTTGACACATTAATATTCAACCAATTTATCTGTCATATTCAAACTGAAACCCACTAAACTTGTAGATTTGCAAAGCCAAAGATCTGACATTTTGTAGTTGAATATCTAGAGCTAATTACTATTAAGCCCATCTATTTGGCATTTCCAATTCAAAACACTCTAATTTGTAATTTTGCAAGTTTCAAGAACAATAATTGATGGTGTCAAATTGACAGGAGGGAAATGGCATGGCGCTTCAAAGTTGGACACTAACATAGGCATTTCGTTCCTTCCTCATTTTCATTTCCCTCGTCCATCCACACGAAGAAACAAGCCGCCAACTTTCTCCGTCTGTTTGAAAAGAGAAAGCTGAGAAGTTTCTTGAGATTAACCATCAACAAGTTGACTCATTCTCCGTCCTTTCATCTTCTCACACTCGTCTAATCAACCATTTCCATAATCAGACTCGGTCACTTCACTCCATTCCACCAAAAGCTTCATCTTCTCCAAACTTCCAATTGGCACTATGGAAAACGGAATTGGAAATTTTGTTCTCTTCAACTTGTAAATGATTTCGGAAACTGGAGCCTTTCTGCGTCCTAACATTTTTCAATTTGATTTTCATTCCAGAAGAGTCTTCTCAGAATCTTGCTATTTCTTGGCGAATTTCAGGATCTAAAGAACATGACGCAAGGTAGCGTATAATTACAGTAGGAGTTGATTACCTGGAGATGCGCAAAACCGAAGTGACCTTGTGCCAACCGGGGGTGTTTAACCTTCTTTAATGTCATTCACTCTAAGCATGAGACAGTTGAACTTGGGCATTTCTGAAGGAAACTCAGGAACATGGTAGGATGAGGGTTGAGCGGAAATATTATAGTGCTAAACAATGTTTATAAATTAGGAATTAGTGAACCAAATTATTCTGTACCAGCCAAGTTCTCGACCAAACTTTTCCCATCACTTCATCTCACCTCACATTTTGTTTTCAATCTTCCGGCATTTGGCATAGTCTGCCAAATTCTAAGTTTTTCCCGTAGCCAAATGTAATAAACATGAAGCAGATCGGAGATCGTATCTGGAAACAGGAAATTGAATAATATTGTGCCAGGTCGAAGAAGCCTGAGCCCACTTTATCTTGAAAGAAGTAGATTCGTTCCAGGTTATGTACGTGGCAGGAGGAGATAGATGCGAGGAGGAAGGTGGGTGGGTGTTTCAAAGGGAAAGCAGTGGAGCGGAGTCCAGAATAAGTTCATAATCCTCAAATGGAAGGACTTTATTTTATATTCTTGAATCCAGAACAGAGAAATGTGGTTAGGGCTTATATTCCTCTTCTTATTCTTCTCCAACCCTCCGACCAGCTGGATCCGAGTTTGGGCGTCATGGTCCGCTGGAGAGATTAGAATTAGTTCTACGTGGAAATATTCATGTGGAATTCTCTCTGAGAACTGAGATGTAAACAGAAAAGACCAAGTTTTAAATCCGAGTCCCTGGAGAACTCTACTTCACTAATGACTACTAAAGTTTATTTTTCCTCCTAAACCCAATAAATATTTAGAATACAGAAATACACTCGAGCTCTGACTAAATGGAAGAAGTGTCTGAACAGAACACAGAAAGCGCATACCTGCTTCCAAATACCTCTTGATGATCAAATCTCAATTGAAGGAAAGGAGACATGTGGTTCTTTTCACGCTTTTCCTATGCATTCCACTTTTTCATTCCTGAACGACAAAATTCTTAAAAAGTAGTGCTTCAGTTTTGTTCGTTCAAAGTACTGAAGCTTGAATCTTGGCTTGGCTCCATTCATGAAAAATCTCGCTTTTAAAACGTATTTCAATTATATTGTTCAAGTTTCATATTTCGGAGAAAGTTGGAGAACCCTTGGCTAAAACTTAAAACACAGCTATGACAGTTTGGCTAAGATGTTATAGTATATCGTAAATGGGTTGAAGAGGATATACATATTCAATTAATTTTCGTTATGCTTTCCAATATTATAACAAAATCAAAAGCTCGCTTGAATAAAATTAATTATAATAATTTACTTAATGAAATTTAATGAAATCAATCGAATCACATTTTTTGAACTTGAATTTTGAGGGTTTTTACTTTTATGATTTACTCGAATATGCTAATCAATCGAATTTATTTCTGGTGCTCTTCTTTTATGCATTTTTCATTTCAATTTTCATGTTTGAAAAGTCAAAGTTAAGCAAAAAGCAAAATACGAATTAAAAACGGAATGTGGCATTCAAATCCACCAAGATTTATTATTGATTGAAAAGCCAAATCGTAATTTACTCGTATCCCGAAATAGGACCAGTGACTCGAACTTCAAAAGTTTGGTCTCAATGTCCACATGTAATTAATTAGTCACAAAACTGTACAGTTTCACATGTCAGCTGAAGCGGTGACAAATGAGTAGTTCAAGTAGGTAATGAAAGGCATGATTTTAAGTTTGAAGTCCTGCCGACCTGTTGCCAAGCCCATATTTGAACATAGAGTTACGCAACTTTATGTTTGTGAAGGTCATTGAGTATGACGGGGATGTACTTGAAGGCTGAAGAGCAACCTGATGATGAGTGACATGAAGGGCTCGGTGTTGGAAGCCCTATTGTGCTTCTGCCTCAAATTCTTGATTTCCAGAATAGAAAGAACTGAGCCTGCTGATTTCTATTGGCCTGCGAGTCTTGTGCTCAAGTTCTACTTGGAGATTTAATCATAATTGAAAAGTCCGTGTCTTTAGATCAAAAGTACAGGGTGCTTTCGTCAGAGCCTTTGTCTTCCAAGCCCATTGTCAGGGAACGTCAAGACTTCTCAAGAATTCCGACCCGGCAGGCATTCAGGCGTGTGTGACTGTCGGTCTTCGTTCGTATTACTATATCGCACTGGCCCCCTGACATTAAATTTCTAACTGGCTTAATGACTCTCGAGTCATTTTTTCTGATTCACAGAATGAATTGCAAGGACCCATGAAGATTTTCAATTTTCTTGCGAACGTTCAAATTTTCTCAAACTTTTTTAATGACAACATCGACTGAGCTTTAAGTGATCCTTCGATGTTTTAGAATTTAGAATTCGCTACAATGAACATGCTTTCATATTTTTGATTGATGTTTGATTACTCAGATAACTACACATAAATTGTAATGGGTTTTTGAATGGAATTGGAAGTGAATGGTGTGGAATGGACAGATAAGTCCAATTCCAATGATGTCTTGAGTTTTTACCAGAAGCCTTTTCTTTATCATATGAAATTGACCTTCAATTGTATTCCCGGTTTTAGTGTACAACTGGATATTTGGGAATGTTAATTTGCTAAAAAGTGCTTTAAAAATCTTGGAATAAACTCCCGTATATTTTATGAAGCAATCGCTACTCGATCAAAAGAAAGGGTGAACTTATTCAAGAATGGAAGGCTAGTCACCCATACACTGAATAGGGTAAACTCAGGCTCTATCTAAAGTGTAAATCAAAATGTCAAATTATAATTCTGCATATAACATTCTGACAACAAATGAGCGAGAGAAATGTTATTTTATTATTTATGTGGTGGCTCTTCAGTCTAAGCACTCAGCTTCATATGCTTCTAATGTAGTGGAATTCGGCTCGCACTCTCACAGCAGTATTTAAGGAACTTTGAATCTTTGACTACCAAAGATGCACATGTAAACACAAATTATTCTGTGGTATCGTGAAATATAGTTCATAAAATTTCAAAACTTTCTTGCCTCTACGGTGGTGTATAAATCGTGGGATTTCCAGTTGAAAATTAATTATAAATCGGCCGTGTATTTCATTCAGTACAGACAGACGTAAGTTACGAACTACGGAATAATCAGCCAGTCACAAGGAATGATACCCACTTCTTTAGGTATGTCATGCACAAACTTCGACATCAATAATAGAAGCTAAAAAGTGTAAATCCATAATCCATTATCGAAGTTGCGAATTTTGAACTCGCACATTTCAACTCTGCAATCACACTTAATACAGCTAGCATATTTCATACCTGCGATATAGTTCATGTCATGCAATAAATACATACCTGCGATATAGTTCATGTCATGCAATAAATACATACCTGCGATGACACATGACATTGCAACTTTTTTTTTTGAAAACTCGCCAATAGTCAAAATAATAAAGTTACAAAAAACATCTGTTTCGTGCAATTAGCTATAATTCAATTTCACATAATCAATTCATGCTTCGATTTTTAATTTGATTTTTATGTTGCGGTTCTTACGGTCCATTTCCAGTGTTGCGGTTTTTAAGTTGCTGTTTTTTGGTTTTTGGGTTCCGTTTCTGGTGTTGCGGTTTTAATATTGTTGTTTTCAGTGTTGTGGCTTTGACGTTTATATTTTCAGTGTAGCGATTTCTATGTTATTGTCTTCCTTTTGTCTTCAGTGTTGTCGCTTTTATGTTTTGGTCTAAAACGCTACAGTATTTAGGCTACTGTTTTCAATTCTGCGCATGTTGCGTTTCTTTTTTAGTATTTCGGGTTTTATTGGTACTGTTTTCAATGCTGCGGTTTGTGTATTAGGTACTTTCTGTATTGTGCTTTTCATGTTTCTTTTTCAATGACTACTGTTTTCATTTTGCTATTTCGAATGCTTTGGCTATTTGGCTTTTATGTTGCTGATTTCATTCAGTGCTGTGGCTAATATGTTGCTGTTTTCAGTGATCCGGTTGTTACCCTACTATTTGCAGCATTGCAGCTTCTATTTGTTTTTTTTAAGTATTGCGGCTTTATGTCACTGTTTTCAATATTTTGGTTTTTATGTTGCTGTTTTCATTCATTGTTGTGGTTTATATGTTGCTGTTTTCCTTAGTCGGCTTTATGTTGCCGTTTTCAATGCTGCGGTTTCTATGTTGTTGTATTCACTCAGTGTTGTGGATTTATGTTGCTGTTTCCAATGCAGTGATTTTACGAGATGTTGCTGTTTTCATGGTTTAAATCAGGGTGATGTAGATGTCCTCAGTGTTGCAGTTTTAAGTTTCTGTCTTCGGTGTAGTGTTTTTTAGCTTCGAAATCATCTTAATTAAAACAGAATAAAAACTACGATTTCTTAAATCGCCGCTAAATAAATTAACGGACTTGCTAATTATCGATTGGCTTAGAAACTCCGAAAACGCACACTCTTGTCGGGCTGCTTGTCGAAGAAATGCGTGTATGTCGAGAAATAGACCCCGATGAAGACATATTATTAGCCTACTTCCTACTTCCATATCAACTGGCTAAAGAAAAGGAATGTCAACCATTTTCACACCCTATGTATCTCTTAGTATGGAGTTCAGAATTTAGATCCGCTTGTGCCTCAACAAAACTACAAACCAGCTTTAGCTGTGAGCTAAACAGTACAATGCCTCTTTAGTTTAGGCACAGATTTATTTCTCCGCTTCCTTGAACGGCTTTGTGGTCTGAGTGAGTTGGAGGGTAGTTTGGGCATGTTACTTTGACGAGTCTCATCTTGACGGAATTCGGGAAGGAATTTCTTGAAGGAAGGGTTTTGATCAAAGAAGACAAGAGTCTTGATAGCTTTCCAAGTTCCAAGTTCCAAGTCTCCAAAATAGGATTTATGTGCGGTTTATGCTCCAGTCCTCACTTTATGATTCACCACACTCCGAGTTCCCAAATCAAGGACTGGGACCACCACACTAGCACAAGACTCCCAGAGAATTCCCTTGATAACTTTATTGCCGTCTTAAGAAACTTTTATTCCACCGACACTCACACTATAAATGTTAATCTACACCGACACTATCCACCTTTTACTACCGACTTCACCCTCTCCCAATCCACAAACCCAAATATAATACGCTACTTAGCCACTTCATAAACCCAACCAAGAACTCGGCTTTCACCCTTCACTCAGCTTCAGCTCTCTATCGCTCTATTGTTCTCAGATTAAGAATAAAACTTGGAACTCATTCAGGACCGTCTTGGCAGTCAAAACCACCGGGCTACGGGCTTTGTGCCTGTTGTAGCTCAATTTCAATTCAGATTGCCACAAACTATTTCGAAATTAGTTTAGAATCAAATCAGAAAATGTATAAATTAAAATAAGCATAAAATCGTAATTTGACGCACAAGTTTATGATATTGGCGTTTGGCAGCGCAATTCGTTCGCCAATATATTCTGGGTATATTAACCTATTTGATTCCTGCCTACAATTTAATAAAGTTCGTTTCAACGGAGACGCTAAACGAAAAGAAACGATGTGTTCCATCAGGCTCCGAGTTATCTAATTCAAAAAATGAGCACCATAAAGCGATGATACATAACAGAATTGCCATATCTGTCAAATTTGAGCTCAATCGATGAACAAATCAAGAAATCAAGCCGTATGTAGTTAGTGAGAAACCATTTTGGTTTTCTATTGTGGATTATTAAACCTAAGATTCACCCAAACCATAACATCACAAAAGACGAGGCGTCAAACTAAATCCTTTCTGTTGAGATTTCCTGCGACCTTAACGACGAGAAGTGTCTCATTTGAAAGGAAATTAAGGATTGAAGCACACTTTTTTCTAAAACAAAGAATCATGCCAAAGATAGTTGACCTCCATGTTGAATGGGTCGTCCTATTATTCTATTCTAAATTTAATTTCCTTTCAAATGAGATACTTATCACCGTGTTACAGGAACAGGAAATCTCAACAGAGAGGATCTAGTTTGTCCCGAATAGGACGCCTCACCTTACTAAAAGTATTCACGTGGCATAGCGATGCTCGGTTTTGGTATCAAACCACTGGTTACTTGCAATTAATTTCAAACTAAACATTCAGAATGAAAGGTAAGGCCCATGGGGTGTATATTGTCCTTAAATAAAGTTCCCCCAAGAACGTCTTGAAATTAAATTAGTAAGACAAACTTCTAGGCACAACACGAATTCAATATTCTGGGTAAAAACGGCCCTGAGACTTTATGATGGTCTCAATCTAAATTGTTCGTAATTCGAAAGGCGAAGATGGAGAAAGCGATAAACGAAATCACTTATCAAAAACCGTAACTTTATTA
Organism: Ceratophysella granulata; assembly: GCA_034694905.1. Taxonomy (NCBI): domain Eukaryota; kingdom Metazoa; phylum Arthropoda; class Collembola; order Poduromorpha; family Hypogastruridae; genus Ceratophysella; species Ceratophysella granulata. Next base: position 8,712 of record JAQFYU010002133.1, read on the forward strand.
ATTATGCGTAAATTACTATTCAGTCATATGCTATTAACTCATCTTTGTGATGTAGTAAAATCTTCAATCACTTTTCTTATCTCTAAATGAAAGACACATTGCTTCCCGTCCAAACTTTTACTCGGAGATCCAAGGAGGAGACAAAAGTTTTGTTGTCGATTCTTTCTCCTCAGACCGATATTTTAGACCGGCTTTATTCTATCAAACCGATGAGCAGCCCGCTTCCTGAAATAAAAAGGGCTTTCACTTCCGGAAGATATAAAAGTATCCCCAGGAAATGGGATCCCAATCTATGTGCATCTAATAAATTGAGATCCCGGGTTGAGCAGGCTTCTCTACTTCCGTTAGGTTGACCTACAACACAACTAGATTTACGGTTACTGCTTCCATTCCGGTTCTTTTCTGCGAGAGTCAATTTCGCAACAAAAAAAAACACAACACAACTTCATTTTGTTTAAGGAAAAGTCGACTAATTAAAAAATGCGGAGTGCCTCCTAGGATTCAAAATTTCTTTCCGAAGTTGGTGTACATACAATGGTCGATAGGGTTAGCATTTATGCATTAAAAAGGGTCAAAATATCAACTAAAATATGCACCAAAAAAGCAGAAATATGCACTAAATATGCACTAAAAACTCGAAATATGCACTAAAATATGCACTAAAAGGCCGAAATATGCACTAAATATTCACTAAACACCCGAAATATGCACTAAAAAGGACTAAACTTTGTTAAAGACACAAGTTTTGTGCAGCCGAAGGATCTCCAAAATAGTCGTTTAATTTGTGTTGTCCAGCTCTAATTCAAAATACCATGAATGAAAGTCAGCAAAATTTGCCCAAGAAGCGTCGAATATGCACTGAAGTTGTATTGTGACTGGTATGAAGTATCGCCGGGATGAACTATCGCATGGTATGAAATATCGCAGAGTTGAAATGTGCGAGTTGAACTATCGCAGAGTTGAAATGTGCGAGTTAAAGAAGCGTGTCACCCACTGAATTTGCCCAAAGATTGCCAAAATATGCACTACAATCCCGAAATATGCAAAAAATTTGTGACCCCAGAGTCATGACCGATGGACATCTGAACTTTGCTTTGGTAAGAATCCATCCGTGCAGGAAAACATGAAAATGGGAAGAAATTCTAACCCTAATGCTCAAGCCTTTTTCACTACTTTTATATACAAGTAGATTCGACCTAGTTTCTTGATAAAAGGAGAGACAAAAAGGGAATGTGAAATAAAATTTAACTACTCCAAAGGGAATGCTTTTACACCCAATTAATCTGCTCACGGGTATTCTTATACGACTTTGAACATTAGATTAGTCCAAATGCATCACCATTTATTCCTTTTCTCAAACGTGACTTTTACCAAAATGATAGACTGTCTGTCATCCGCAATGCTTCAATCTCGACTAAGCCTGTTTGTCGCTCTCTGCCTTCCAAGAATCTCATCTCTGAGGCCCTATTCATTTCGTCTATTTCTGGCTCTAATCTGCACTTGATAGTCAAAACAAAAGAAAGGCAACGTAAACGTTACACAGGACGTAAGACCTAATTCCGCTTCACCCCGCTTCTAACACCGAAATACACAAATAGAGAATAGGTTTTGGAAAAAGCCGAAAGCCGAGAAGAGGAGCAGCTGGAGAACATCCCGAGACTAAGTCTTAAATTAAAACATTGTCCTTGTCTCGACCTGGTCTCCATGCCTGCTCAGCCATGCGAGAAACCCTTTTTACTGTGAAGATGGTTCGGGTCGAGTTTTCAGAATTTCATCTGGCGGATTGTCAAGCATATTGGGAGTGAGGGAGTGATGGAAATGTTGGGAAGGACTATTTTATGCACGATTGATGTGAAAGTCTGAAGAGAAAATATCCAATATTCGATTTGTTGAGTTGTCGCTCCACGGCAGACAAAAGATTGGTTGTACACAGATCCAGGATTTGGAATTGAAGTATGAGAGTCGAAAGTATAATTTCCCTGCATGAAGCCGTGTTCTGAATTAAGAGGAGGAAAAATTGGATGAGATGAGAGCTTTCATCCAAATCCCATCCGTCCCCATCTTCATACCTGTCTCCCTGTCCTTCACTTTCTCTCTCACAGGAAAATGACAAAGTTTGTGACATGCCCAGCCTCAGAATGAGCACTCCGAAGACGTAGGCTTCCTACGTTTTCAAATAGATGTGTTGTTGTTTTTTTACAAGAGAGCAGCCCTCCCATCACTGCAAAACACGGATGGAATTCCATGTAATGTAACACCTGGTGACAGGTTTGTCCAATTATGACACCTAATAGAAGATATTACAAAAATAAAAGAAGTAGCTAGTGATTTGAGACCAAGTTTTAAAGTAGTGCGATGAATTTTGGCATATGCCAATACGCGGTAATAGCCAGGCAGCAAGATTCCCTTTTTGTAAACCGCTCAGAGAATCGTAATACATTCTGATGCGATTACATTATACGATCACTTGTTATATTTGCTGGCATTAAACCGAATTTAGTTGAGTTTAAGCAATGTGACAAGTTGAACCAAAGACTTCCTATGCCAAGTCACATGCTACATCCTCTTCGAGTAAACTACATTCGGTTCAATATCATAACATATGATAGGTGACCGTCTATAAGGAAGCATTACGATTCACTGAGCGGTTTACAAAAGGAAATGCTAGCCAAAACGATTTCCCACCACCAGGTCACCCACCCACCACCCACCCCCCAACACACAACCCACTCATCATAACATATGATAGGTGACCGTCTACATATAAGGAAGCATTACGATTCACTGAGCGGTTTACAAAAGGAAATGCTAGCCAACTTCAAAAATTGCTACACAACTGACACGAAATAAAACAAGACCAGACAATAAGTTGTCTCACGAGTTTCGACAAAAATAACCTAACCTAACCTAACCAGACCTAAACCACTCCTTAATGAAAATAGCACTCTGATGCCGTGTTTTTTTGTGTTTCTCGGTTTTAGCCTTTTGTATTTAAAGTATTGCGGCAGTATATTGACAGTTCAAAACAGGAAGCCTGGTGCCAGTGCCTGACTCAATGGCACTAATATCTGCTGAATTTAATTCAGAAGATTTCTCTATAATTTAGCATTATTACCTGGTTATATTAATTAGACTAATTAATACAAACCGCTTGATAATTTATATTAACTAATTATTCTGCTTCAGTCGTAAAAAATTAACCGTTCTATGGGATTCAATAAATCTATAAAAAGGGTAAATTATTAACTTCTATTCGGACTTCGCACTCGCACTCGCACTGTACAAAAAATGTTCAGGGACTTCGGTTCCAAATTTCTAGGGCTCAACTATATACATATATGTTGAGCTGCACGTTGCATTTATTCTTAAAATCTATATTCTTCACCATAAATTACTTTGTTGAGTATGTATTGGTAGCTTGTCTTTTAAAAGCAAATGGTGTGCCAGCAGGTTTTTATACTCTTTCAGTTACAAGTTCCAAGTTGCGTATCAAGAGACACTTTTACGATGCCTTTAAATACAAACTACTTCGAGTTTTCATCCCCGAATAAGTACGATAGTAAGCGTTATTTTAATGGGAAAATGTAATTGTGGTGAAAGAACTGACATGACTTGTCATGTTGGACTGAATATTGTGTAGTTGGTCGTACTCGTTAAGTTACAATGATCCTATTGCACCATGTACTATTGATCGCACAAACTCATTTTTGTTTACCTCATACACCCTGGTATGTATCATTTTCTTGTACTTCAGTTCATTTGGAAAAATGAAAGTAAAATGAAGCCAATGTATGCAAAATCTACGGAGAAAGCATACGAAGCACATCTGAAGGCGTAAATTCTATTCCGAAAGCAATTTAATTGTGTCTTCCACATATAATTCTGCAGTTCTCAGCTGAGCGTCGTATTTTG
>JAQFYU010002134.1:0-12622 GCA_034694905.1 Ceratophysella granulata
AATTCAAATCAACTCAATGTACCATACCAGTTTGAATGCACCCGACCCTATATAAACCTTGTGCGATTCATTAAATAGTCAATTTCTGCCTTTTGCCCGAGTCACTTCATTACTGCACTGTTTACTTTATTCGCGCCCGCAATACAGTTAAGGCAGTCAGTAAGCAAATAGGCAAGAGGAAAGCGGAGGTCAAATCAGAGTCAAGCCAGACTTCATCCCGACAGCAGTTCCATCCACCAAGTCTAATTTCCATCTTAGCCGAACTAAAACTAGCATCCAGAATTCCGTGCAGATACGACGCCCGTCCGTACGACCCCTAATCGTCCGAACAACGCTATTAGCTATTACCAGCATGTTCCTTTATATCGAAATAAATAACATTTACCACTGGTAAATGTTATATATTTCCGAACCTAACTTAACCTAACCTAACCTAACCTAATCTAAATTACCAGGAAAGAGTCTTTCTGTGCACTTTGTAGCCTTTCGGATTTCTGAAATTAAGTTGACTAAACATTGAATTCCGAAACAGCGAATGTTCGATATTTCCAAAACCTCCAAATTAGATACTCGAAGTTTGTCAATAAATATATACGATAACTGAATGTTACATAGCATTTCGTTAAAGCAGCCTCGTCGCAAGAACTGGGACAACTCTGGGACAGAAAAGCAGTCCTTTAATCAGCGATCCAAGCTCAAATCAAATAAATTAATTTAAAAATTAAATCAAAGGAAAACCGTTTTGAATCTTCTAAATTTTTGTATGAAAAAGGTCGTCTGTAAAAGCACATTCCCGGATTAGGTCGAATTTAGCTGATTTCGGTCTATTTCGCGTATTTTTTTACTACAAAAATGTATTTAATTCACTCCGACTTGTTTTTCCAATAGAGTACATTTACACGAGCTACAGATCACATTTCTATTGAACACGCATATCGCCCAAAATCTACCTAATTCAACCAAATCCTGGAAGTTCCTAACAAAATTGCAAAAAAAATAGTACACTAGTTAAGATTCTAATAGACAGACCCATATCGTTAAATTGTTTCAGTTTCTTCAACAAATCAAATATCAGCTCAAGAAATCAGAACAAATTAAGTATACTTCCCCTCAGATATAGGTACGTTCATAGCAGCATATAATAGCGTTGAGCTGGATTTGTTGGTCCAGAGACTGGAAAATGTTTCAAACAGGAGAAACGCATTGAAATCGAAATACAGGCTATGAATTTATTTAGGTGCATTCAAGTGCATCAAGGATGCTATGAGCCCGACGAAGAAGGAGAAGCGGAATCTGTTTCAGGATCCGCCTAACATTCCACAAACAGAGCGTGTTTGGAAGTGACACATGGGCTGAGCACTCTGCGTAATAGTTCCGTACACAATTTTAAAATAGGCGTTGAGAATTCATCCATGTAGAGTCTAGTCATGTTCTCATGACACTAACACTTTCTCCATTTATGATTTGTCTTCCGAACTCTTGGTGGGAGCCGTAGGAGAAGTAGCGGGAAGTAATGCTCAAGATGTTGCAGAATAAATGCATAAGTAACATATGCATGGGAAGAAGGGAAAGCCGGCACAAGCCACCCTGCCCACCAGAGACGCCCAAGATCCTCTTCATTCTGACCCCTTTACGTCCTTCCTTACGATACGACCCAGCCATTGAGCCAACTGTGCTGTGGTTTCTGGGCCTTAGCAACTTTCCCTCCGCTATCCTTCCGTCCTCTCTCTTCACATGCACTCAGTCTCCACTTGGGAACAGGAACATTCCCACTACTAAAACACTATTATCCCGCCTTCTTCCTTCTCCATTAACCAAGAACAAAATTTCTTCTCAAACTATCTTCCTGGCTTCTGGACTCAGTGGCCAAATCATCCACTTTCTATTTAATCCAAGAAAGAATACTGTAGCTAGTTTCATTATTCTATTGGCGACATTTGAATTTATATGCTAGTACTCCTGGTTCTTGAAACTTGATTCAGTTCTTAAAGAATTCATTCTGAACTTTCAAAAAATCGTGACATTAAAGACCAGCTATTACATCCCTATCGGGTGGTTGATGTCAATTGATGCAATCACTCCGCTCTGATGAGTAGACAGGAGTTTTAAAATGATTGGGATCTATTCAGCGACTAGTTTCACCATAGGTTGTTGTTGTTCAGGCTAAAAATAATACGAATTACACAATTTTAATTCTAAAATGCTAATAAAATTAAAATTATTATCAAAACGAACATGATCAGTATATTTAATTGAATTTATCGCCGACGCGGTCGTTACATATTTTACTTCTTACAGTGACATGTGGCATAATACAACCGCCCTACCCTCTGTATACACAATTGCTTTACAATTTACCTGGATTTAAATCTTAATTCTTGGTCCTTGAACGCTTTAAAAAGATTGGTAAATTTTTAAGCTATAACTTAAATAATTAAATTACTTTCAATAATGTCCTACAGATTGTGATACTCTTAATTATGAATCACTAATTTAACGGTTCGTAAAGTATATGTAGACTTGAAAGTGTTGTATAATTAATTACCGTGGATTTTGTTAAGATTAGTTATTTATTCCAATTTGGAATGCAATTTGAAACCTGGTTGCTAGGATTATTATCATTTTTTGTCTGAATTGCGTACTGACATTTACAGATGTTTGAAGCTGTCTGAAGATCCAAGAATTAGCATCACGTTTAAAGAAAATCTTAATTAAAGTGGAAGCACTATTTTGACAATTTTCATATAAAAATTAACCCAGGAGGAGGTTTTAGCACTTTATACCATTTATCGATGTTGCTTTAATATTCTTCCATGCGAAAGCATGCTATTTTTGCAAATCATTTTCAACACCTAAGAATGGGTCTTTCATCAGTTTCTGCAATGTGGGAAAATGCTCAAGCTTTTCATATCGGATATGTTCTCAATATATCATTATTGCAAGTGCTCAGCTTACTTCTCTTGCTTCAGTCGATTGATTTATGATATTGAAAACAGATATTGTATTTATACTGAATTTTAAATAGTACAAAGTTAGTTACACGGCAAGAAAATCCGAAGATTAAAATAAATAGTAAAACTTTGAACTATTTCGGAGTAGCATTGAATGTTAACTAATTTTTATGTATTGATTGTACGAGTATATTTTTTCGGACCTTCTCGTTCAATTAAAATTAATGTCACAGGCTACACGTTCCTAATTCCAAAGCACTCCCGAGGCCCACGGAGGTAAATATTTCTAATTCTACTTTGAATGGGTGAACCCTCGCACTTGGTTGCAAATATTTACTTAGATTAGAGCCTAATTAACGAGCTTGACGACCTTAACCGATGATAGAACCGAAATTGGATTTCTGAGCTGGAAGTGGAAAACACGGAAGTTGTTCCACTCGAGGATCTGGAAGGGAAAGCATGCAGGATGCACCCAGCAGAGCCAGGCTTCATTCTGCTTTGACTGGATCCTGGAAACTCTGTAGATTCTGTTCTGTTCTGGTTCTATCAAAAGGAACTGACTCAGTTAGCTCAGACCTTGGTTGTCTCTGCTGTCTCTAATGAGTTTATAATGCTCCCATTCTAATTAGCGTAAACATGAGGCAGATGCTCCAATATATAAATACAGCCTCCAAGTACAGATGCATTTGTGTAGCCTACTTTGTCTGCCTGAACACTATTCGAGGTCTCTGTTTTTCTTTGATCATTAAATTGGAGTTTTTTTTGGCTTTACAAGTAATTTTTCAGCTAATTGACAGAACGTCTTGTGGAGTGAGTTCCCTATCGCCGTAGTCTGCATATCTGCATTCCAGGGAAAGGAACAGAATGAGATTGCGATAGAGTAAAATAAGAGGGACACCAAAGCATGGCAATGGTAACTAAGCAGTCAGTAGCTCAATCGGTAGAGCATCTCGGCTATAGAGAACGGATGTGGGTTCGATCCGCACTTGGTTGCTATACTTTTGCAAGTTTCCAAATGGTTTCAGGTTGTAATCATCTCCACTATTAGAATCTTAATATGTGAGTAATTTAATATACTCCTTGATACGTGGGTATTTACGTACATACTTGAATTGCTTGCTTGAACTTTCCAGCAGGAATGGATTTGAAACTCAATACTCTGACACGCCGTTTATAATTCACTTGTGCCTGTACATTGAACCCTCTGCCCTCTGCTAGGAATTGATTCGTAATTTAATGCATCGACTTTATTCGGCGAACTTTGACTTGCCATCCTTGTGTCCCGTAATTTTTTGTGTAGAATGTCTCGTAATTTATGTTAAAATTCAGCAAACAGGAATTCGAATATGCAAAATTGCCTACTGAAACTGAAGTCATGCAGCACATTATTACTTTATGTATCATCTTCATTTTCCTGTGTATCGAGAGCATTCATGCTCTGAATTCTCTAGTTAGCATACATGACCGTTCATCAACCTTTGCAACAGGAATTCTCCTGTACATAGTTTTTATAAAGAAATATTACGCTTTCAATTCAATTTATGGATTCGAATTTTCTTGGAGACTAAGTAGTGCAGAAATATTTACGCAGGTTAAAAATGAGACATGAATACTGGGATCTGGAAAAAGTTTGTCAACTTAGAGTCTAACTCCGTTGATATGGAACAAGGTAAATCCGGGTTGTACCAAATGTCGCAAACCTCAGCCAAAGCCTTCTTCTGGTTCGAGTGACTGAGTGAGATTCTGCTGACAATGTCAGTTGGTTCAGTGAGGCGTAACAATAGAATCTCCTGTGTTACAGGAAATATTGGTTACCTACCACTGAACCCTTCATTCCAGGATTCAGTGGGTCTCATTCCAGATATCTATCTCCTTCAGCAGCAGGAATTTATTTGTCACTTGCTGCTTTACTCCCAGCTCCTATTGTCGGGTCGGGTTTATAGGCAAAATAGTGAGGTTCTCAATGGTGTCTAAAGATGTAAATTCGTATTCATAATGCAAGCCTTATGAAACATGCGTCCTATACAATTATTGGATTCACTCGTACTCAAACTGAGAATAAATCCCAAATTTTGTAAGTTTATAATGTAATCCATAGATGGGAACTTTGCCTTCCGCCCTCCGCCCTCCTGTCCTCCGCCCTCCGGAGGGCAGGAGGGCAGACTTAGCTTCAGGAGGGCGGAGGTCAGGAGGGCAGGAGGGCAGACATAGCTTCAGGAGGGCGGAGGGCAGGAGGGCATACTTAGCTTCAGGAGGGCGGAGGGCAGGAGGGCAGACTTAGCTTCAGGAGGGCGGAGGGCAGGAAGGCAGGAGGGAAGACTTAGGTTCAGGAGGGCGGAGGGCAGGAGGGCACCGCAAGTACCCATCTATGATGTAATCTCTCAGTTGTTCAAAAAATTTCAAACACTACGACCGAAAACCGAACCAAACCTTCGGTCCGGTTCCGGTTCTGGAAAACCGAAATACATTACAAATTGAGACGACAATTTTGCTACTGCCAATGGACCCGGGCCCATGTTTTCGATTCTAGCCGTAGAACCGAGTAGGAGAAATGCGTCCCGGACTGAGAACCGTGTTTTCAACCTATGACCGCTATTGAATTGATTTGCACTTAATCAGCCGAAAAATGGAAGAACAACCCAACTTTTTGAATTTTGATCCGGTTCGGTTCAATTTCGCTGTTGCTACGGTTTAGTCCAATGCTCAGTCTAAATCGTTCGGTTCTTCGGTTCCATTTGCCGATTATTTTTGGTCCGGTTCGGTTCCATCGAAGAATCGGAATGGAATGTAGAGTTGTAGCTATGGACTGTATACTGCCTGTAATGCATTTGGTTGTTGGTGTACTGAATCCAGTCCCCACATTACATTTGTCCTTGGAGAGAAAAAGTATGAAGTGAAATTGTTTGGACTCATAGAGATAGTGAGCAGAAAGCAGAAGTACATTTTTTGTCTCTTCCGCATCTAACTCTAATACGAACTTCTGTTCCATTTGTAGTTAGCCAAACAAGAGAATCCAGATGAGGGCGAACTACTGGAAGAAGTTTAAGTAACTAATGGGAAACGGTGGTGGTAGTGTAGTAGTGGGAAGTAGGCGGAGATGCTTGGAGATAGCCAAGTGAAAGCAGACCAAATACAACTATCATCGGCAGCTCTAAACCAAACAAATAAAGAATATTAATAATCTTTTTCAGTCAAAAATGAAGATGGTCGCAAAGTAATTGGAGATCGGTTGTAAAGAAACGCATTCTACTCAGCATTCGTCGCGTCGACAACCAGTCATCGAATTTGATCAGTTATCAATTTTTTTTGTTATATTACAATTTGCCACTTATCTCATTTCCCTGGTTCATTTTAGTCAGTCAGTGATGAGTATGGAACTGTTTCTTATGAAAAAAAAATATATTTGAACGGCTCGCTGTAGACTTATTCAGATCTGAACGATTCACGACTTGGTAAATTCTATTCTGCATTTTTGTGTGTGCATAATTTGCAGTTTTAGTTCAATTTGTACATTGCCATGCTTTAAAAAATATTGATGCATATTTTGATGTTTTTTAAATAAATTTTTTTGCACATTTTGATGTTTAAAAAAATATTGATAAATATTTTGATGTTGCTTACATATATGCTGTAGTTTTGCTGCATATTTGAGCCTTTTTGAATGCATTTTTCAATTTTATCCTGATTATATGTACTCAAATAATTTTGCCGGTTTTTAGTTTTCGACAATTTCTATTGTTTAAGAGTTGCATAAATTGTTCCTTAAGGTCATGTTTTGCAACATTTTTTGCGTTCCAACAACTTATATGAATGAATTTCTTACTAAGCGTATATTTCAAAATTGAAATGGCTATATTTGCAAAAAAGCTATATTTGCGAAATATTTTTACGTTTTTGGTGCATATTTTAATATTTCAATAGTTTTGTAATGCATAAAAGTGTTTCCTTAGTTATGATTACTGGGCATTGGATAAGACCCTTAGGGTGAAGTGAGTTTATGACAATCCCGTGGAACAGGGAGATGCGGAGAGGGGGTTGTATTCGTAGTTGTGTGGATAGTTTGTAGTGACACCCGAGCGGAGTAGTCTGGCCAACTATCTTATTGCTCCGATGTGGTTTCCTAATAATTGCAGCTTTTCCTTGTCCCAATTGCAACCTTTCCAAAGGGAAGAAAATACTTTCTCTACAACTCTAACTCTGGCCTGTCACTGGGCTTAGGGAATCTCATACGTTCTCTGCATCACCCGACAAGCCTGGTCCGGAGCATATGTCGCTGTCCGCTCCCTCTTGTTTTTTATGGCATTATTAAATGTTGAGCTCAAGTCTCTGGATTTTCCACTATTTATTATGGAATGAAGGTTGGACGAAGAAATATCCACATTTTCACCCAGCCAGTAACCTCATTAGAGAAACCTTAACCTAATATAAATGATTTCGCGTATTGGGCTTCTGGGAAGTGGAACTCAGCATGTCTTCCCAGGATTTCAACTTGAAGACTTAAATCTTCAACTTCCTGGGAATCTCACTACTTTAAGGATTCAAATGGCGTCCGGATCTCAAATGGCTCACCTGTTACGGTCACTGAAACTTCAAAGAAGCTGTCGGCATACCAAATTTCAAGGTTCCAGCTCCAAAGGTTCATTTTCAAGAGGAGTAGCAGTTCAGCCTGCCCAATTGCTTAATATTTTCGGCTTGCACTGCTAGTTTTATATTTATCGATGTCATTATGCAAATTTATGCTGCAAGATACATAGAATTAAATGTCAAACCAATCGGCCCGAACTAGGCTTTGCCGTATGCCGCATTATACAAGAAATCATGTACATCTATGCCCCTTTTAAAATACGGTAGGTAAACTCGTGCACCAAGTTGAACAGGACTTGCCGCATTTCTACAACATAGAATCGACTTTACTGTACAAAATCGATAGATATTGGCTCAAAATATTTTGAATTTCTTTGATAATTTCTCATAGTTTTGGCATTCAATGCTATCACACCCACAATGCATCTATATAAAATTAGCTAATGTCACATTCCGTGAAACTTTGCAATTTGTCAAGCTGAATTTCTGTTCCGCCTAAAATCAATGCTGTAATTTTTTATCCTTAAAAATTCCTTTATATTTGAAAATGCATGTAAAGTAAACTGGATATTAAGGTTTTATAGCTGAGCCCGGCGGAAGAAGCTATAACATAGGAAAATGCTCGGATCTCAAATGTGCGGAAATGTAGAATGAAATAGTGGGGTTACCAAGGTTCTCGTCGCTTGTCGCATCCGTCGGGGATTATGTTCCTTGGATATCCCGGGTTCCAAGCGACTGCACAGAGATTGCATGTAATTTACATGTCCCCCACCTTCTTCCCGTCGTCGTCTGCTGAGAAGTACACAGAAACGGGTGTTTTCCTTTTCAATTGGTTCTCACCGTCTCCCTTTCCACTGTATCCAATCCAGACCTATTGAGTCAAATGCGAAAATATTTCTCTTTTGAATTATGGTGATGTTAATGTCAGAGTGTCAGTCTAATGGGTCGAGACTCTAACCTCCAGGCAAGCCAATTCCCATTTATTACAATTCTTACGACTTTTTTCCCACCCTCCCAGTCTCATTCTACGACCACTTTCTTCAACAAAGTCTTCTTAGTCAAGCTTCGGCTTTCGGGTCACAATAAAATCCACATTATAAAGTCTTAAAGGTTGAGATCGACACTAAAACATGGTCACATGTAAATACACTGGACCTTATACGTTTAGTTTTAATTACGCCCATTAACCGTCAACTAAATGCGCATTCGCTACTTCAAAATCGATTTTTTTTTAGAAATATGGTCTTTGCATAAATCGAATTAATGATTCGGAAGCTAGGAAGACTTAAAAATTTCAAAATGGTCACAAAAATGCTTTGAATTTATTTTAAAATATTTTTTTAGTTTATAACTACCAAATCACATTCAGCATTAGTTTCAAATGCTCAAGAAACTGTTAAGATTCTAAATCACAAATAATGATGTACGATATAACTAAATTCAGACGCAGGAAACTTACCAATACAAAAAGCCTGAATCTTTGTGCTATCTCTTCAGAACCTATTTTAAATCCTAGTAGGCTAAGAGTCTAACCCTGGTTATAGCCAATCCATTCATTCTACTTTCAACTTTTATTTAAACTCCACTACTTTTACAGCTTTATTGTTAGTAGATTCCAATTTGCAAAGTCATGCTCCAAATACTCTTCCAGTTTCAACCACTTTCACCACCGAACTACTATTGTACAGGGTGGCACATAATGATTGCCGCCCTTTACATTTCATATAATACGATATCCTTCGCGGTCATGTGATACACCAAATTGAAGAAAATTTCATTGCGGATCTCATGGTGGAAAAATATTTAGCAATCGCTCGCGAGCGACCGCTGCACAGCGCTAGATAGAAAAGGCGGAAATCTCACTCTGCCTCAAACCCGAAAGACTCCATTTTCCCCCCGAGTGCAAAGCAAAGCTTCACTAAAGTCGGAATCACACGAATATATAAAGTAAATTTTGAATCTAAGTGAAGTTTACCTAAATCGTCACAAAAATGGATGGGTTATTGGGTGACAGTGAGAAGAACCGGGTTGTTGACAGAATCCGTGCTCTGCGTGACGCCAGGGATTCTGGTGCCGTGTTTATAACGCAAAACTGGGTTGCCATTAAGTTAAAGAATCGTTAAGATTGAATCTGAATCATTGCCTAATAGACGATTTAGATCAAATGAAAACGGACACTGAGTTATTCGACATTTGTTGTAATCACATGCTTCACGCTCACTTAGTTCGAGCAAGTTAAGTGGCGGTCATACCGATTACGGAGTTGGTAAAAACGTTTTTTCCTCTATCTGGCGCTGTGCAGCGGTCGCTCGCGAGCGATTGCTAAATATTTTTCCACCATGAGATCTGCAATGAAATTGTCTTCAATTTGGTGTATCACATGACCGCGAAGGATATCGTATTATTTGAAATGCAAAGGGCGGCAATCATTATGTGCCACCCTGTATGTCTGACGTGTAACGCAGGCTTCTGCTTTGAGAAATGTGCACAGAGATTGTTGGACTCTTGGAATTGACTCGTAATGGGATGAGAACTTCATGACCTGTGTCCCATGCTATTTAGCTCAATGTTCTTGCCACTTTAAGAAGTAGAGATTTACATCCGAATCCATGATTAATGATTTCAGTTTCCGTCATCTCTGGATTTCCTACATTAATGCATCCGGAGTGTTTTCTTGAGATTGGTGGACAGATTTACAATTGTGATTGATGAGGTAAATAAGTAGTGTTTTTATTATGGCTGTTGGTGAGATTGATTGAGTCATTATATTGTACTAGTACATATGTTATGTACATGTCGCTCTGTCTCTGAAACTTTTTCTGTTTATCATGTGTTTGAATGCAGGGTGGTTCAAAGTCATGCTCTCAATTTTTGAGAAATCTGTAGCCATATCTGAAGAGTTAAACCTCTTGAGGCTATGGTTTATGTATAGTATGGTACGAGGTTGGTATACTTTGTTTTTGAATTATTTCAGAATTGTGAAAGCAAACTGAATCATTATTCTGAAGAGCAATAAAAATGGCCCTATAAGAAGTTTCATCAATAGAAATAAAGTATATGATAATTGCGTAATTCGGTTTTTACATTTCTGAAGATCCAAAAAAGTAATATTCTTTTCATTACATGGGAGTTCTTTAAGGATTTGGTCAATATTTTCGACACAAGAGGGTAGCATCTAAGGCCAAACTTTTAAAATACTTTCTCATTTATTGTTTGAAAGTAGTACTCCAGTTTACGAAGAAGCTGGTTCAAGCATTGCATTTCCAAGCACGTGTTTGGTTGTGGTGTTTTAAAATATGATTTAAAATATACTTTTATTCTTTCGTATTTCTGCTATTTATGCTTATGTTGAATAACTTTATTATATTGGTCAAATGTATTTTCATTAGAGATTTTCAATCAAAATACTTGTTTTCTCTTGTTCCCCGGCAAGTACATCCAACAATCTTTACCTAGAAACTCTGCTGTACCAGATACAATTCGTTGAACTTTATGCTTGACCTAGAACACCGTCGTCGGCATATGGGATACTGAAAATCTAAGCTGCTTGAGCGGAATGGCAGTATTTCTTTGTACCAGTACTCGTGAACTCCAATTCTGACTATCCATGGTTTAGGTGAGCGGATACGAGTAATGGACCAATAGAACTAAGGTCATTGACTTAGATTTCTCAACACCTACATGTAGTAAAGATCCAAAATCAGATTGGCAAATTCTGTTTGGCAAAAACTTGACTTTTTATGAGAAATGCATTAAGTTCAAGAATCTCAATTGACAAACATTCAATTTATTCTACAAATCCGAATTGAAAACAAAACACATTTAATCCACACTTACCAAATTGGTAAGTGACAAATTGGGATTGTGAAAATGTGCACTCATATAAGTAAATTAATTAATTACTAACTAGGATAAAGTCGGCGTTCTGTGTAAAAACAGCTTGTGGGCTCAATCCTGGCAAAATTGGCACACTTGCCATTTGTTTTACCTTGCTCATCGGAAACTGGTTAAATTCATGTATGTGAGTTCCTAAGCGACGTTCAATTCATTTGTTTAAAATACGTATCGCTGTCACCGGCAAGTTTGAAGTTGGATGGCCATGCATTTATATGAATACAATTACAAATACATCAATTATATTTCAAAACTAGTTGCCCAAAAAAGTCACAGCGAAATTGTGAATTTACATAATTAATCGAGTTTTGGAATCGGTATAGTGTACCGTGTGACATCTCTTTTAAACATAACAACATTTTTCTGAAGCCCGTGCATATCTACTACTATCATAATGACGATAATACGTAGCTCCCTCTCTCCCAAACTTCCTCCCTGTATCTGTCACACAACAACTTTTGTCAACAGCACTATACCAGTGATCAATGCCTTGGCGACAATAAATTTTCACAATTCAATTTCCCCTACTTCTGGATTCAAAATATTTCAAATGTTGATGATGCTCCAGTTACAAATAATATAATACAAGTCTCTCGACTGTCATATCGACGTAATAAAATGCTAAATGGGATACTGAAATGAGTAGTTTCAAAAACTTGATGTTCAATTCAACGGCTTCACAAAATTGTGCTGCGCTGTTCAAGAAAAGAGGTGACATGTGAACATTCGGAACCGTACCGTAGCGACGGTGGTCAGTGGTCCGCATCATGCAAATTCACAACTCTGTTGTGACTACTTTGGGTAACTAGTAAAGCTTAAAATTCTAATTTCAAGAGCTCGTTAGTATTGTATGACGTTGCTATGACAACGGAGTCACAATGTACTATTTGTAAAGAAGGTGAGCATCATATCAACATTTAAAATATATTTGGTATCCTGAAATAGAATAAATTGAATTGTGTTGGAACAAGTTGCTAGGGTGTATTCCACTGGAGGCCTTGTTGACAAAAGTTGTTGTGTGATAGACAGAATTTAGAATAGTTCCAGCTGCAAAGTAACGAAAACCGAATAGAATAAGATCAGTGGATTTCCCTTTAACCACTTCGCTACTCCTTATAATACAAATTGACAACAACCAGAGCCCAAATATTAAATTCGCCAATGGTTACCATGGGCGAATATGTTGAGATTGA
>JAQFYU010002135.1:0-12621 GCA_034694905.1 Ceratophysella granulata
CAGAATGCAATAATGGTATGAGCATGTTCATATAGCCGCTCCTTCGTGGGCTAGCCAATTATGAATGTCGAATTTACTTATGCAGATAATACAACTTGTTTCATTACTTTTTAGTGCGCCGCGAAGGTATTTTTCGTGTCTTTTTCGACACTTATTTTTATGCGAATTTGCATTTTTCGTTGTTTCAAAAATACAGCGCCAGCAACAATGTAATGTAATTTATATGAACTTAAATCATGTCCGTTGCCTTGTCAACACAAAATGCTAATTTTGATTAAATAAATTAGCCAATTTGGACAATAGTTGAGTGAGAGGAACCAAATACATTTTATTAGTCAATCATTGCAAGATGAGAAATTGATTCCACTACAAGATTAAGATTCGATATTCGATAATTTGAAATGGACGAATTCATACAAAAACACAATCGTAGCAAAAAATGATGATAGTTATGAACTATTATGTCAGAGGGAAACGACAAAACTCCATCGACTGTCTTCTTTCGTATTTGTAAATGCACGACTGAGATTCAAAATCAAACCCATTCATTATAGTGTGATACTGGATTGATGCAAATGGGTGGTGCAGTCCTGAGTTTGTAACAACATCAAAATCGTCATATATTTTGGAAGTACAGGAAGAATCTCCTCGAATACGAATAATACCGTGGCTATTCAAGTTCATGCACGGTACTGGTCTGGTACTGGTATACAACTATTTAAATGCATAACCACGTTAGAAGAGTCATCGAGAAAATGCAGAAAATCTGTAAACTAGATTTAAGTAGAGGGTTGAATTCAGATTCTGAAAAGTTGAAATTGAAACGTATTCCTATTGATAACCGGCAGGTTTATCAATGACAACGATCCCAAAGTAGCTTCTTCCAACGACCATGGAAGAATTCAAAAATGTCCATGAATCTGAAAGTCAAAGTCACCATTTAAAATTGGAACAATCAATCATTTTAGAAAATTACAGAAGAAACAAAATAGAAGGGAAGTACCTGTTTTCGGATTGTAGACTTCAACAGAGCTGGAATATACAATTTTCATAGTAAAACACCTCCGTTTAAAAAAATTTTTTTTTTAAATACCACAATTAATTATAGCAATATTTACCTCAGATTTGAATTACCGTCATCTCCACCCACAACAATAAGCATTCCGTTGATAGCCACAACGCCTGAAAAAAAGACATGATCCAAAAAGGGGTGAGATAAGGGTGAGTGAGATAATGTAATGCGAAAAATAAGACACAAAAAAGCACAAAAAGTTATTGGCAGCGGAGAGATTCGAACTCTCGCCTCCGAAGAGACTGGTGCCTTAAACCAGCGCCTTAGACCGCTCGGCCACGCTACCTTCTGTGAGGATACAATTCCTTTTTTCTCCTACACAGTCTCCATGCACGCTGTTCCTCTTTTTTTGTGCATTCAGATTTACAATGCTACTCTTCTCTTCTTCTGCTCTGCTACTGCTACTGCTGCGCTGCTGCTGCACACATTTCTATCTGTATCTGTTCTTGTGGTGCCTAGCCTCCTGGTCGTACCACAACAGAAGAGAGCATGAGATAAAAAAGAGATCAGCTGATGATGCTGCTTCTACGAATGAAAATGTAATAAAATAACTGACTAATTTTTGTTTATGTCCTCTTGTTGACGTTATTTTATGCCATGCACCATAAACATAATGCTAGCCTTACTTTTGTAAGGTTAGGACGAATTTACGCTAATTATTTATATGTACAAAGCTCTTTTGTCTTTAGCGGAATTGTTAAATGTAACTCATACTGAATTAGATGGATCAAAATGAATTGCTTGTGTCTTCTTGTGCGTACCTATTTTAGAATACTCTAAATATTGCAGAAAACAGTGTTTTTGAATATAATTTCCTTGCACGTGGAGCGTTGGCACCCATTTGCCCATCTATGCGTATAAAATGGAAAATATATCCGAGGTGTATTGTAGTTTGTAGTGTGGGTTGGGTACCTGCATTTCGACGGCAAGTGGCCATATCACTCACAGAAGTCCAGACATTGGCAATTGGATCGTATCTGTTGGTAATTGAATAGAATAGGTTTAATGCCACCCCTGAAGGAACTTAATCTTGCTCCTTGCGCTATTGATATTAGGTCAAGAATAGAACTTGCATACCTTTCACAAGACTTCCGCACCACAGGTCCATCGTGTCTATAAAAAAGAATTAACAATCTATAAATATTTTGGCTCGCAATTAAATTAATATTGTCCTGTTAGAAGGATAATAATTAGACGAATCATGTACTCACCCGCCCACAACATACAAAAAATGATCCAGAACGCCAACTGAAAGGAAATATCGTCCATAGGCAACTATTTACAACCTGAAGCTTTTTATGAATAGAAATTAGAACGAACCTCCAGCTCCGGATCTGCGTGACTGCATTTCCGCCACCGAACTCCAAGAATCTGCCTCAGGATTATAGGATTCTGCAACACAGCAATGAATTCAATCATAAATTACTTGACTGACTATGGGAGCTGGAGCTGGTTGAATATCAAGTTTCAAAAAATACTTAGTTTGGTCTTACCAACTGAGCTCAAGCAATTTCTGGACTGGCCATCGTATCCTCCGACGGCGAAGAGTCTCCCATTTACAACCCCAACTCCAACAGAACTTCGTCTAGTTGACATCGACGCTATGTTGACCCACTCATTTCCATTTGGATCAAACATTTCCGCACTATTCAGTCCAGTAGAACCGTCAAATCCTGACAAAATGAAAGATCTAAATATTTCTGAAGTCGAAGTCTACCGGAAAATTACAAATTACCAGGAAAATATAAAAACTTACCTCCCACAGCATAAATCTTATTATTTAGAACAGTGACTCCAAGTGTTGACCTTCTGGCATTCATACATGCAGAGGCTTGCCATTTTCCAGTCTAAACGTACAAAACAGGTAGCTTTCAATTTCAATAACGAATAACCAATCTTTTACGGCTTAACGAATTTCAATAACGAATAACCAATCTTTTACGGCTTAACGAATTACGACTCACCTGAGGATCAAACGTTTCAACAGTTTTCACGCGAAGTGATCCGTTGAACCCTGATTGCGAATATACAAAGTATTAGAAAGACTTACTAAATGCATTATTTATGTCTGAATTGTATGATTCATACCTCCGACAGCGTACAACTTCTTTTGAAGGTAAACCAAGCCAGCCCGACATCTTCTTGTCGGAGTATCAGTGTGCAGACGCCAACGCTCTTCCTGAAATAAAATGAAAGTATTCATTTTGGAGCAGCGTCTACTGCTATTTTGATCAAAACTAATCTAGACCATCTAACCTTAAAATCGTAGGACTCAACACAGCGAATAGCTTTCGGTGCTTGTCCACCAACGACCAATAGAACTTTGGGAAGACCAACAGGCTGTCGTGGCTTGGTTCTTGGGCTGGAAAATGTTGCCTTTTGCTCTCCACGTAGCAAATGAAACTTGTAAGCTTCAAGCAGCAAATCCTTACACTTGGGAGTGTGTTGAAGTAGAGGTTCCTCGTCAACTCGCTGAAATAAATATTCCTGAGAAAGAAGCGGAAGACGAACTTGCTCCATGAGCGGATGAACAAATTCCAGTCTGGCCTCTTGATCATGATTCACCCAGTTTAGTACACACTCAAACACTTTCTCCTCGGTGGGAACTGTCAACTTGTCACTGGAGATGAGCTGCATGACCTAATAAAATACAAACGGAAAAATAATAAGTAAATGCTTCCACTTTAGCTGGACATTTCCGCAATTCGTGCGTATTGTATTATTACAATTTAACATAGTGTTAGTACCTGGGTGGCATTTAGAGCCAAGAATTCTTCTCCTTCCACGACTTCCGAAAAATTGAATTGAATGAAATTATCGGCCGCCATTATGAGCTCCAAACATCCGTGAAGATCCGCAAAAGCTCGAATTCCCAAACAGTTCGAAGGATGCAATTGAAGTTTCAAAAAATCGGAACATGCCTCCTTGACATCGGACAGTTGCAGAAGATTGGCGGCGGGCAGCAAAATCTGAACCGTGTCCTCAGTAATGCTGATTTGCCCTGTGTAGGCGAAACTAGAAATAAGTGAATTATTATTAGGTTCATCCACATCGTGATCTCTGCATGTCAGCTTCATCCATGAAATAATGTGTAATTCTAACAACTTTAAATATTATATCGAGCGGTGCTGTGATGTATACCCAATGAGCATTTGAAGAGCACAAGCATCCACTCCTTGAATAGTTATACGATCCTTGGCCTTCTCTTCAAAAGACGTGAACATGGCGCAGAAGTATGGCGACGAAGAGGCGAGAATATTTCGATGAGCTGGAATCTCAACATCTTCTGCCACCAGGATCACGTCACAAAACAAGTTGTTTCTAGAAATAAGAATACTTGTCCATGTTTTCTGAATTAATACCTTAATGTTAGTGATGTTAGTATTCATTTGTCGACGATCGACGTCCAATGTCAGATGATGACTGTCTATTAGTTAGTACCTAACTTGACTTGACTTACTTCCGCAGTGTATCCAACGCAGCGAAGGCCCTTTCGAAGTGCTCCGTGTTCTTGTATGGAGCCTTGAACTCATCCTCTTCTGGAGAATTTGATGCATTTCGTTGAGAGCTCTCATCGAGTGAATTTTGACTCGCGTGCCGCAGCAGGAGACCAATCCTGTAATCACAATTATATAATTAGTTGACATATCTGAAGGACCAAGTCGTTCCTTCGGATGACAGGACAGGGTGTCTGTGCTTACTTTCCAGACTCAGGTGAGGTCAAAGCATTAGGATCCATAACCAAACGCTGTAAAAATCGAGTGGCGTGCCGTGAAGGATTCAGTTTGGGATCGTTGTCGTGTTGATACGCACGGACTAATAACTCAACGTATTTTAATTATATCTCGAAATCACAGGTTTTAAAGGACAAAGGAAATCAAGGAGAAATTCCTTACTTTGTAAAAACGATAGGCTCAGTCAGTTCAGTACTTAACTTACTAATTATTCCGTATTTGGTAAGTATTATGAAACCTCAGGTGGGTTGGATAGAATCTTAGATGGAAATAAAGCTTTTAATTCGGCAATCAGTTCGTTTTTTAAAAGTATTAATTAATTAATTAATTAATTATATATTCTCGTTAATTTAATGGCAAAATTAGTTGTACAAAGATAACAGAGTTATAGATCCCCTTCAGTTGAACCTTGACCTTAGCAAATTAGAAAGAATCGGATGCGGATGGAGTTAACCTTCACCTCAATGACTTGACCTATGACCTAGCTTGACTCTTCTGGCTGGATAATAATATTCCTGTCTTTAGACGAATAACGAATTTTCAATCTATTGACCGTTGGTGACTGCTGATGAGGTCGTAACGTAACTATGTTTGATCCAATCCAGTCTTATTCTGTACTAATTGTGTTTGGAGAACTGGACGTGGTGTTGAGTGGTTAAGTGACTACAGCTAGTCTAAAGATTAGATTAATAGGATAGGAAGTCCTTAATAGCTAATTATAGTTAAAGTTAAAAGGGAAAAAGGAAAATAAAAGGAGAGAAGGAACGGAAAACTATGTAGTAAGTAAAAGTAGATGGGAGATGGTACAAGCAAAGAATTCACCCGTTCAAAGGTTCAGCGCCAAGCAGTCGGGCCAAAACATTTGTAGATAAACCAGACATAATTCATAACAGACAACTGAAGGATTGAGTGTACATACATTCAAACAATAACAAAAATTAAGTTTCACATTCACCTAAAGACATGAAATAATCCTAACCTAAAAGTGTCTCTTTGATCGTCGTATAACATTGAGATTTGAGTTTTATTGTCGTTCGAGATTTGCGTTGTTAATGCGTTCGTTGTGAATCAATCATCACAGAGTAATCAAATCAGAGAATCAGGAGGATCTAATTTCCTTTGTTCTGAATTCGGAAGCTACTACGCACGTACATACGTACGTACGTACGCATGCTGTCTTTTGTGTAATACTTGATTTGATTCTAATAATTCACATTAATACTCCCTTTATTGCTTGTTGTTTCGTAATTTAAAATTCTTCAGTTTTTGGAGCCGCATATTCATTCACACATCCTTCATAAAAGTATTTAGCTTTAAAGAATAACAATAACGAAACGCTAACTGGTCGTCGGTAGTATGTTTAACAGTAAAATGACAAATGACACATCAGTGATCGTGAATTACTGAACTAAATCAAAACTAACTGCGGCGTTATTTTAATTAACAGCAGAAGAGACAGGAAGAAGAAGTAAGATGCATAGACGCATTCCTAAAAATATAAATTTTGCTATAAATAGTCCCGCTGCTGATTAGGATTGTCGCCAGTCGCCACTCTGAATTCTGTACGCTACAATTTGTCACCACTATGAAGATGGCACGCTACAAATTATTGTCGCCACTATGAAGTTGACACACTGCAAATTGTCGCCACTATGAATTTGGGACACTGACAAATTGCCGGGCTATGAATTGTCTCCACTATGAATTTGGGACACTACAAATTGGCTGGCTATGAATTGTCGCCACACCATGAATTTGGGACACTACAAATTGCCGGGCTATGAATTGTCGCCACTATGAATTTGGGACACTACAAATTGTCTGGCTATGAATTATCGCCACCAAGAATTTGGGACACTACAAATTGCGTGGCTATGAATTATCGTCACCATGAATTTGGGACGCTACAAATTGCCTGGCTACGAATTTGGGACATAACAAATAGCCTGACTATGAATTGTCGCCACTATGAAATGAATTTTCGGGCTATGAATTGTCACCACAATGAATTCGGGGCACTACAAATTGCCGGGCTATGAATTTGGGACATAACAAATAGCCTGACTATGAATTGTCGCCACTATGAATTTGGAACAATGTAAATTGTCGCCAGTCGCCAATATGAAATACCGGGCAATGAATATTCGCCATTTTGAATTTAGGACTTTACAAATTGCTGGGCTATGAATTTGTTTCCATTATGAATTTGGGACATTACAAATTGCCGGGCTATGAATTGTCGCCATTATAAATTTGGGACTTTACAAATCGAATTGCCGCTACTATGAATTTGGGACACTACAAATCAAATTGTCGCTACTATGAATTTGGCATTTGGCACACTACAAATCGTAGCCGTTATGAACTGTCGCCACCTAAGGTCGCCACTATGTTATATCGTGTGGATCCGTGGGCTGGATGTGCGCAAAAAAAAATTTCTAACGAAAATGAAATATGTAGTCATCAGTCATCATCGATCCCAATCCAGCGTACCCAATTCCAATTCCAATCCATGTGACAGAAAGATAATATTTATATAAAACGTTTCTAATTAGGGAATGAGTTCAATTTTTGTTAAGCCTTGGAGTAGATCTTTCGCATTTATCCAGCAGATTCGTTTTGTGTTCGATATTTATATTCATGTTTAAATTCATGCTGCTCACTGTTCTTATGCTCCATTGATCATGATCCTTGGTCCAATTTTGTGATATTATCTCGTAAACACAATTATTAGTGGCCAGGCATTAAATTTTGGGAGTGTGTCCAAGCTAATCTCTTTCTTTTGTTAGTCCTTGTCCTAATACATACGAGTACTAACATTATGCATATGAATTGACCCCACTAACCCGTATCATTCGGTAGCCAGGCCACACACGCGGTTAGCAGGCTATAGCAGTGCAGCACATGTAGTAACGTTAGGTACCGACTACCGACTGCCGACGATTAACCTAACCATACATATTCAAGTAGACATATCTGTCCTGAATGAGTGCTAATTGTTAAATAGCATTGCCTATATTTTATACATTCCTTCCTAAAAATGTTATAATCACAACATTGATCCCAGTACAGTTATCAATGAGCGATCTTGAGCAAATTGGCCAAGCACTAGTGCGGTCATTATAGGACCTCAACAGCGTGCTCTTGAGCTATGAAAAAACTTAATTAATAGAGATTCTAACAGATCAAAATCAAGTAATTTTATTTGTTTATGCCTTGTAAGGTTATGGGTTATGGTCTAGTCAGTATCGTGGTGCACTCGTGAGTGCGAAGCGAGGAAGATTGATGCCTATGCATTCTGCAGTCGGGCGAAACGGAGTACTCGTATGCTTGAACATAATAGGAACTGAAGCTAGCATCTCAATATCAAAGGTCATCTGCTCTTGATCTCGAGCTGTTGCAGTTTTAATTTGTAAGCAAAAGTGATCTTCCTACTTCATTAAAGATAAAGTGATATGGCAAGTGGCAAGGTGTCTACATTGGAGATTCCACTTTAAGTGGTTTGGCCTGGCCGCATGCATTTGTTATGTCTTTTTTGTTCATACCAACTCTTTATGACAATACCACCTTGCAAACCATTTGGATTTTGGATCTGACCTTCTGCGTGAAAGGCAATCAACAATTCATTGAAGCCGCCGTCCTTCACTCAGTAGGATTAGACGCATATTATGACTTTACTCATTGTATAAAACTGAATATGGTATTTGGATCTATGCGTCGTGTCAGGTCAAGCATACCTGAGCACAATGCGGTTGTTGTATCCGACTATTTCACAAGAATTTACTCAACAGTCAACCGTCTTTCCGTTAAGTCACAGTGATAGAAGTGGATTCCCTATTTTAATGACTTTAATTCGGGATGTCCACCACGAATAGAGTTCTGGGCTTGATCTGCACCTACGCCGCCTGTGACAATATCTTCCGACCACCGGATGTACCACGGAATTTGCCTACTACGGGTTTATCCCAGATTCGGACGAATTCAGGATGGCTTCAAGGGTTCTACTTGAACACGATTGTAGGGAATTTAGTTGCGGCTTATGAAGGCGTTCCGTATGCAGAGCCACCGGTGGGAACCCTTCGGTTCCGGGTGAGTTGCAGGCGTTTTTCAATTTAGAGTCAAGGTATTACAATTTTATTGGCAAAATCTGATTTCACAGGATCCCGAGAGGAAGAGCGCTTGGAATCGAACGCTTTTTGCAAACCGGAAATCAACATGCATGCAAATGGACCCTTTACGCTACTATCATGTACAAGGATCTGAAGATTGTTTGCATTTGAATATTTATGTACCTCTTGTAAGTAACATTTTTTCTTTAATGGTGCAAATTTTTTTTTATCGTTATACAAATCTACAACAAGTTATATGAGATTATCATCTCAAAGTTAACGAATTTGAGCATAAATTTGTTCACAGTCGAATAAATCAGCTCCGTTTTCCCCTGTGCAAGCAAGGCTGTAGCTTAAAAGGTTGAACAAATAGAGATATGACAAGTGCAAAATCGAACCTAACCTAACCTCTAGCCTAACATAACCGCACAAACAGTGAAAGCTAGTCGTTTTCGGTGAAAGTAAGCTTATGGCCAACAAAGTACTTGACGAATAGCCGAATTTAATACTTCATTGAATGACCATCAGTAATCTGAATTAGAAATTATATTTTCTTTAATGAATTAACTCTTTATTTAATGCCCGGCGATATATTCTATCACCAACTAATTAAAAATTAAGTGGAAATTGAAATAAAAGAATTATTTATTCTAATATATAAAAAAAAATTAAAAATAATATATTTTTCAGAGATTTGAATTTGAGTCTTGTCTGATTTTTTGGATCATTGTCGTCCTAATGATTTACTCGTGCTTCTTGTGAATGATTATATTTTTCAGGCTCGTGAAAGGAAGTTTGACTTCCCTGTCTTTGTGTGGATACACGGAGGAAGCTACTTCTGGGGTGCAGGGCATCATTATGGTAGGATTTAACTTTAATTAACCCCAAATTCGTGTTCCTGACACAATTGCATTAAATTCTGCAATTTAAAAACTGCAAGGATGAACCGTGTATGTTCAAAATTGCCAGAATAGGCATTTTCACTTTCGGTATTTAACGTTGTGGATTTTGATGTAACGTTCTGTTGGGGTTTCTCATTTTGGGATTTTAATGGAAGTAATTCATATGTGAATTTTTTAACATTTTACTAACATTGTGAATATGTACTAGGTCCTTCCTATTTCTTGGACAATGATGTGATACTGGTGACAGTGAATTATCGGCTTGGAGCTCTAGGTAAAAAAAGTGGCAACAATAGCCTACCAAATGCATTATTATTTGCCCACCTTCGTCCTTATATTCTGCCCGACGTGATTATGCTAAAAAATTTCGCACAAAAGAAAAAAATCTTTGGAAAAATCGATTTTATTGCAATAATTTTGATTGGATTGCTGTTTCATCATAGGATTTCTGAGCACCGAAGATGGTGAGAGTTCGGGCAACTTTGGTCTGAAGGATCAATCCATGGCACTATCCTGGTATGTATATAAATCCGCAACATTACTGGTTTAACAATATTTTTCTTTTAAAAACATGATTATGAATTGAATTTGACCCCAAAAAAGTCATTTTTACTCCAATACTTGCTTCAAAATTCGGTTCTAAAATGCACTTGTGTCAAGGATTCAAGAGAATATCGGCTACTTTGGCGGAGATCCGACTCGAATTACTTTGGCTGGACAGTCGTCAGGTGCGTATTCAGATAAACACGTTTGAAAATCAAAATTACAAATTCGGTTAACGGATTTCCAGAAATCACATCTTAAATCCGTATTTCAAATCAAAATTTTGATTCCTTGAAAATTGCGCTGTCC
Organism: Ceratophysella granulata; assembly: GCA_034694905.1. Classification (NCBI taxonomy): domain Eukaryota; kingdom Metazoa; phylum Arthropoda; class Collembola; order Poduromorpha; family Hypogastruridae; genus Ceratophysella; species Ceratophysella granulata. The sequence goes on from JAQFYU010002135.1 coordinate 10,670, forward strand.
AACTTGAAAATACTAAAATTCTAGGCGGAGCGTCGGTTCATTTGCACATGATGTCTCCGTGGTCTCAAGGTAATTTGCATTTTAATTTAAATTTACAAATTGGTAACCAAGCTTGGTAGTGAAGTGAATCACTAATCACTATTGAATGCTATTCAGGAAAATTCCAACGTGCAATATCACATAGCGGGTCGGCTCTGAGTCACTGGGCTATACCACCAAATCAAGAAATTCTGACGAAAAGATTAGCAAAATCCTTGGGCTGTCTTCCAACCCGCTCCATGGGAATTGTAGAGTGCATGAGACGAAGATTGGCTAAACATGTAGTTTCTCGCCAGTATAATTTATTTGTAAGTATAACTAAAATTATACTTGTTTACAAAAAAGTTGGAATTTAAATTAGAAACCTCGTCATTTTTACAGGAATTTTTAGAAAACCCACCAATTCTATTCGGACCTGTAGTTGAACGGAATCCGAATGGATTTCTACTTGACTCACCTGAGAATTTATATGCTAATGGACTTGTGTCAAATGTACCATGGGTCACAGGTGTGACGAGGGATGAAGGGGACCTGTTCACTGTTGGTACGTAGAGATGGTACATTGGTAAATCATTATGCAAAATAATCTGAAACTTTGCTATTTTTGTAATTTTAGTAAATTATCTGGGGCCACTTTCAACTCGCCGTACCGTGAGAAACCTGGAAATTGCTATTCCAGAAATTTTGATGTACGACAAATACAATTTTGAGAAAACCCAGAAAATTGCATCTTTCTACCTTAGCCAATTCCCCAGATTCAGCTTCAGTGGTTATGAAACGCTCCAATGCTTGAGTCGCGTGAGTACAATCAGACACTTGATTTCAAACGATCAAAATTTTATTATAAGTATTCAAAAAATTCTATATTGAACAGATGGTTGGAGATCGTTACTTTTACGTTCCATTTGACAAAACAGTGGATCTACATTCCCAATATGTGCCAGCACCACTCTACGCCTACCATTTTACGTTCAAGGGAAAGCATGGAATCCCCGAAAAATTCCATCTACGCACATCGGAATGGGGTACGCACTACACATCGGCAAACTAAAAATTGCATCGCTTTATTTTTTTGGAAAATTATGATTTTCAGGAGTCATGCATCAAGATGAACTACAATATTTGTTCAACAGTACGGAACTTTATGCTCCACTCAAGCGTTCAGATAGAGATTATATTATTGCACGGTACTTCACCGAGCTGTGGTCCAGCTTTGCGGCTGACGGGTACGTTTCTTCCCATCGCCAAGCTTATAATTTTCAAAATAGTTAACTGAGGTCTCTGTGTTAATGCTTAGGATCCCATCCTCGAGCTCCAATGACATTGAGCAGCTTGGCTGGGAACCTTATACATTCAGAAATCCAAAATTACTGGAAATTAATTTCAACGGAAGAATGGTGGACAAGCCACATCAGGAAGGTGTCCGATTCTGGAATAGTCTTTAAATCAATGTTTTAATTTATTCTGTTATTAATAGTCAAATAATTATCTATTTTTGTTGATAAATAAATACATTAAAAGTGTATTGAATTAGTACCTGCTACAAGTTGGAGTATCTATTTAAATTCATTGCAAAATCGCATAAATAGAAAATGGGCGTCTCTGAGTAGACTAGTCTCAAAAATATTTTTTGACAATATGAGATGTTAATGGTGTTTTGGAAGCATTATACAGAAGTAAACATTATAATTCGACTAAATTGTTGTCTGAGCAAATATGTCAATGTAGCTAATTGCTACTTATACGGACGGACATAATGTCGCTTGTTTCATCTATTTCCTATGCCATAGGCAGTGATTTACCTGCATGTTTTAAATTCAATGCATGTACTCTACAAGGATGCTAATCCGAATCAACCATAAAACAAACAGGTTCCCTGAAGGGTTACGGTACGGATATGCACTTACCTACGC